>JALPQI010025028.1:0-13828 GCA_025490895.1 Thaumatotibia leucotreta
TAAGGTGGGGCGTCAATTGAAGAGGGCAATGAATACAGGCTCAGACCAGGACAGGCATACTTATAAAACACCAAGACCATCTACAAAAAACGTCTTAGGTACAGAAGAACCAACTCTTGGCGTAAATTCTTGTACTAACATCATACACACAAGCCAACAGGCTGAGGAAAGTACCTATTTAAGTCTCTGTCCAACAGCTCAAGTGTAACCTTAGGAACCCTGCTCAAACCAGACAATTCCAAAACTATGCAAAAGCAACTACTCAGGCCAGATTGTCCAGGCGTTGCAGAATACCGGGCAAAACATGTCGGATCACTGAGGTCTCTCCCAGAAGTCGCTAGTCGTCGGCAAAGTTAAGGGTCTGCTAGGCTTTCTGGTAGAGCTGGGTTGGCAAGAGTAGTGCCGACAACCAATCACGCAAAATAAGCGCAAATTTGATCCTTGCTTCGAGATTTGCGGAAATTTAACCCTCGAAAACCTACTCGCTGGTCGTTCATCCCGTTGGTAGGACAAGTGCCTAAGGGCATACATAATCGTATTCGGATTGAAAAAATGTCGAATTGAGAACCTCCTTCTTTTTTTGTAGGCCGTTAAAAATAAGAGAAAAGGTTTTACATGATAATTGTAGGTTTTTAGTATGGTGCCATCGATTCGGACACGGATCGCAAGCAAAACGTATCTATAGATGCTTTAAAAAAAAAACAACCATTTGAACGCCACGAACTGCTGAAGTTGTCGTATGTGCCTGTCAGGCTAACAACGCATAAAGTGACCATGGCAGACGCTGTCAATAAAAAGTCCGGGCTGATAAGAGTAAAGAGGTTAAATATATTAAAAGAAAATATGAATAACAACTGCATCAAAACTTTATTTCATTCCATGCTTAGAAGAGTCAAAAGAGGACCTGAAATTTTAGGTAACAATTGACGTTGATCGCAACCTGTGCGATATCGGCAACTAAAATTCTCAAACCAAGGTATCGTTCTGAACTTTTTCTCCCAACTTTTTAGTTTGACTAGGTAAAGTTATTTTAGCCTATTTAGACCCAATTAGTACCCAAACTATTGATAATTGTTCTCAAACGAGCACACGGGGCGCAAACAAATTAAAATATTGTTATCATCAGAATGAAATAATAGGGCTTAGGTTTTCGACCTTTGTTTAAGGCAATATTTCTGAGCCAGCTTAGTAATACGTCCCATTTTGTGTCTGACGATAGGGACGACTAGACAGATAATTCATATAACGATATAAGCTAATTCCGTCTTTACGGTTAGATACAATACAAAATGGGGCGTTTTACTTACTAAAAAGGCTCAGATTTAAATAGTCTAGGGCTAAAAAATAAAAATCGAAACTTCATATTATAATAAATCTAAATAAAATACTCTTTTAAACAACAACACAAAAAAATGTTTTAGTTTAAAAAACACGGGGAAACAGTGGTGTGGTTGAACTTTATGGGAAAATAATCCGTCAAGTTTCAAAGAAAAAGTAACCTTTGATATGTATAGCCAGCTGCAGAGAAAAGTGGGTCTACTTTTCTCTGCAGCTGACTGTACTGAACCTATGTGCCTACGCGATCATCATAGCTCCAATACAAGTACGACGCACCACAATTTATATAAGGTCCCTTTTCCTGAGAACGATTTAATGAAGTACTTATGAACTTTTTAAATAATTGATTAGTAATTAATTGGAAGAACCTGATATGGCCATGGATATTGAATTAATAATGTACTTGGATATTTTAGTACACGACTTTGAGAAAATAATACTCACATGGGAAATATAATTGTACACATTCATTTTTTAGGGTTCCGTAGCCAAAATGGCAAAAACGGAACCCTTATAGTTTCGCCATGTCCGTCTGTCCGCAGCATAGCTCAATGGCCGTTAAATAATACTATAAATAAATCTGCAATTTGGTACAGGTATACATATTAATCATGCCAACAAAGTGGTATAATAAAAACTAGAAAAAAAAAATTCCGGTACCTCCCCAACTGGTGAAGTGGGGATGATTTTTTTTATTTGCTGTAATCCTATAGTGTGGGGTATCATTGAAGAGGGGTTAAAAAGAATAAGGATCTTTAAAAAACTTTTTTTCTAAAGTCAATATTTTCGGAGATAATCGCTCCAGAAGAAAAAAAAAAGTGCTCCCCCCTCTAACTTTTGATCCGTAGGTCCAAAAAATATGAATAAAATCATGATTAGTGGCCTATAGAATACCTACTTTAAAATAAAACTATTGCGAACATAATCGGCCCAGCCGTTTTTTAATAACTACGGAACCCTACACTGAGCATGGCCCGACAATTTGCTCTTGGCCGGTTTTTTTTAAATTTTAGTTCGTCATTGTGGTTATTGATATGAAGTGTTACTATTATAGTCTGTCATTAGGGTAAAAAAAAGACGGTATAATTATCTCTGTCTTCCTGAATAGAAAGACAACATAAATAAAAACGCAACATTTAGTCGTCTAAACTTGAAAAAAAAGCTAACCTAAGAAAAATAATACATAAATAACTAATAATATAACCAAGTATAATGTTACCTTGTCACTCTGTAAATTTATATATGAGGCACTAGGGATTTCATATTAATTTCATTATGATTATGAAAACGCCCGCAATGGTACAAAATCATTTAGGTACCTATAGTTACTGAGTAACAAAATGTTCGTCTATAAGTACCTAGGTATTAATTGATTCAATCAACGAATACCTACTAAATAGTATTTATACTTGTTATTTCTAATGACCCTAATGTAATTAAATGTAGCTAGAACATAAATTAACATAATATATTAGATTTTTTTTCAGTGTTAAAATATGCGTAAAGTTATGTTATGTTATGAGACTTATAAGGCACCCACCTATATGGGTGTATCTGTATAACGAGTTAACCGTCGGCATCGTCAACTCTGTGCAAAAAACTAGTTTTGAGTCATGAGCGGAGTCATACGTAGGTGCTGTTTTTGTGACCGCATTATAATCCTAATTACAATAAACACAACCATTATTTTCTAAAAGTATAACGTGAAATCATACTGCCAACCAAAACATATAGTATCATAAATAATTAAAATACACATCAGGATATTTACAGATCAGTAAAATAATTGATACATAAAATAAAAATCATATTTTATAATCATAAACAATAATATTGTATCTCCTCGTTTCCAAGTATAACCATAAAAATTTACAAATTTCTGAACGAAACCCTTGGTTACCCGTCTACGCCAGTAGATGCCGCACAGAACACGTTTAGCGCTGCGCTAGTGTATCGATTTACAAACACTCGCCTGTGTTTACACCCGTAAATACCTCACAAGAAATGATCATTTTACGCAGGAAATACGGTAAAAATCCGTACATCTGCACTGAATTGAAAACATACTGAGTATTCTACGCATGTTTAACATATCTGCAGAAAATAACAGGCCGTTTTTGCGACGACGAAATTCAATATTTTTTGCGCGGCACTCGGGCAACACAGAATGTCTATGAATTTGACCCCGAAGCTCGTGTCCCGAGCGAGCAGGAGAGTGTAGTGTAGGGCCTGGCCCTTCGAATTTGATCTTCATCTCGTTGAAGATTGTATAAAATGGGCACATAAATAGGTAATTTTACTTTCGTAATTCCAAAATATAATGTTACTGGTGCGTGACGTCGCGAAGTGATCGGAGTATTTTTTTATCATCGAAAATTATCGTGACCGTAGCACTCATACGGACTACTATTGCTAAGAATATAATCTTATGTCGCGCTTTGATCGCTACATTACTACATTATTTATATCAGTGTTATTTTTAAATTTTATCCTCGTAATTTTATAAAGCCACGAAGCATTGGCGGGCGCTCGTGGGAATTATTTCATCCATAAGTGGATTATAATAAAGATGCTTGAGTTTTGGTGAATGTGTCGAGACAATGGTGTATCGATTATTTTGCGCAAACGAAATGTCATCCCGGTGCCGTGGTGTTAATATTAGAAGTCTATGTTTGTGACCACGATTACAATTGTCTAGGTATCTACGCGTTTTATATTGAGCTTGCAGATCTTCAATTTAGAATGAGTGACAAAAATAGTGCCTGCCAAAGATTTTCATTCGGATAATTTTTATCTGCTCTCGGTATTATCAACATATAAATGAATTCCAACGTTATGACTTTACGTAAATGCATTGGTTTAATGACATGCCTAATGGCATAAGTAATTATAACAAAATAAACAATTATTACAATTTCTATGGAAAAAATATGAATATATCCCAAAAAGTATAATTTTATTAAGTACCTATATTTGTTTTAATTGTCCAATAAAAATAACGCATATAATTAAAATTTGTGAATTAAAGATGAAAAGGTGGTAGTAAAAAAAAATTTCTTGATAATAATATATTTTTCTTTTTGTTACAGTTACCAATCTAAAATATTAGTGCTCAAAGTAACGCTTTTATTTCAACTCAAACAAGGACAGTGAGTATCGTGTATTAATCATGGCAAATCCAAATCGTGATGGTGTTAGCACGCGCTTTTCCGATAACTATGATCTTAAAGAAGAATTAGGAAAAGGAGCTTTCTCCATTGTGAGGCGAGCTGTTCAAAAATCAACGGGATACGAATTCGCTGCCAAAATAATCAACACTAAGAAACTCTCAGCCAGGGATTTCCAAAAGTTGGAAAGAGAAGCTCGAATTTGTCGTAAGCTACAGCACCCTAATATTGTAAGACTACATGACTCCATTCAAGAGGAACATTTCCATTACCTTGTGTTTGACCTCGTGACCGGCGGGGAACTGTTTGAAGACATCGTTGCACGTGAGTTTTATTCTGAAGCTGATGCTTCTCACTGTATACAACAAATTTTGGAGTCCGTTCATCACTGCCACCACAATGGAGTAGTACACAGGGATCTGAAGCCTGAAAATCTTTTACTGGCTAGCAAAGCTAAAGGAGCTGCAGTAAAGTTAGCCGACTTCGGTTTAGCTATTGAAGTGCAAGGTGACCAGCAGGCATGGTTTGGATTCGCGGGAACCCCGGGTTATTTGTCACCTGAAGTACTTAAGAAAGAACCTTACGGTAAGCCAGTAGATATATGGGCATGTGGAGTGATTCTTTACATTTTATTGGTCGGCTACCCACCTTTCTGGGACGAAGACCAGCATCGACTTTATGGACAAATTAAAGCTGGTGCCTATGATTACCCATCCCCCGAATGGGATACCGTAACGCCTGAGGCAAAGAGCCTTATTAATCAAATGTTAACTGTAAATCCAAGTAAGAGGATTACTGCATCTGAAGCTTTGAAACACCCGTGGATTTGCCACCGTGAACGTGTGGCATCTGTGATGCACAGACAAGAAACTGTAGACTGCTTGAAGAAGTTCAATGCTCGTCGCAAACTAAAAGGCGCCATTTTAACTACTATGCTTGCCACCCGAAACTTTTCTGGCAAGTCCATGGTAAACAAGAAAGGAGACGGATCACAAGTAAAGGAGTCAACTGATAGCAGTACTACATTGGAAGACGATGATTTGGATAAGGACAAGAAGGGTGTTGACCGTGCTTGCACTGTAATTTCCAAAGAGCATGATGATGAAGCACTTACTAAAGCCGATTCATTCGGCAAAGCTCGCGGTGACAGCAATGCGTCACAACGTCGCTCTGAAGTAATCAAGGCCACGGAGGTACTCATAGATGCTATTAACAATGGCGATTACGATACCTATTCCAAATTATGTGATCCTAATGTGACTGCTTTTGATCCTGACGTATTAGGTAACATGGTTGAAGGGGTAGAATTTCATAAATTCTTTATTGATAACACTCCGCAGCACGTTAAAGCCAATACAACCATACTTAATCCTCGCGTCCACCTTATCGGTGACGATGGAGCTGTTATAGCATATGTATGTGTGACCCAGAGCGTCGATGCCGAAGGTCGGCGAACTACACAGCAAACTAAAGAAACTCGTATTTGGCACAAACGCCACAACAAGTGGACAGCGATACATTTTCATCGCTCCTAACTAGTCTCTTTTTCGATCCCAACTTTTACGCCGAAGGATGTTGGTCTAACGAAAGAAAGTATTTGTATTGGAGAAGCCATAGCAACACGCGTGAGTTCAAACATTTAATATATATAATTAGACCCTTCTAACAATCCAACGGCAGCGACGTAAATTATAAATAAATACTTAATATCCAATTCTGCTATAAAATTACACGAATTTTATTAGAAATTCTTTGTAATCTCAAGGAATTATGTTAATTACATATAGGTAAATGTTATTATCTACACCAATATAAGCATTTCAAAAGTTCTTATAACGTTAAAAGTCACTATACCTACTATAAAAGTTTTACATCACAATGTGACTAAAATGTGATACCGTTTAAATACCTAATGCTTTGTACTAGTTCTAGTAGTATACAACCATTCTGATCTCTACGATCGAAATAAACATCGAGGAAAACCTACCGATGTAATAAGTATTTAAATTCTCGATCTAATCTGTCAGATCTGATATAAATGAATCTATATTGAATATACAAGATCGACAAGAATTTGAAGAGTTTAGAATTATTAGCACATTTCTCAGTAAGTCTCTCTACATTTTTAACTATGAATGTTTTGTCGTGCTTAAAAATGGTGTTCTATTTGTTATC
Organism: Thaumatotibia leucotreta; assembly: GCA_025490895.1. Classification (NCBI taxonomy): domain Eukaryota; kingdom Metazoa; phylum Arthropoda; class Insecta; order Lepidoptera; family Tortricidae; genus Thaumatotibia; species Thaumatotibia leucotreta. The sequence goes on from JALPQI010025028.1 coordinate 6,681, forward strand.
AAATACCTAGCTAGTAAGGTTTAAGTAACTGATGGTACAGTTATTGGCACTACGCATCTAACAGTGAATGTTTCTATAGAATATGCGTTAGAATTTTACTTCAATTAGCTAGTAGCTTGAGTGGATTCCTTGTAACATTTTAAATATTTTAAGTGAAATTATATCAATTTCGTCAATTTTAGATTTATTCTCAATGTTGTTGTATTATTCAGCTTTTTAATTTTTGTTGCGTTATCATTGTTCAATGCCTATGTGCTTTATTATGTCTGGTTATCGAAATATATATTACTTATTCATGCGATAGCTAATAATTTGAAAGTGAAAACTGTGCAAGAGAATGGTCTGATGTTGGAAATTTAGCCATTAATAAGAGGAGCTTTGTCAACCGTGATATTAATGTGTAATAAGATGTAAAGTGTTTTTTGCACAGTTTCACTTAAGAAAATGTGCTTTAACTATTGGATCTATACCTAACTGTAAGTCTGCAGTAAATTCAGTATTTCCTAGTAATATATTTAGATATAAATAACATTGAACCGTGTTTTTTACAATTTTGTAACATATTTTAGGATTTTAGTATAGTTAGCAACACTTAATTTATATAAACCTGCAAGGAGTTGGAATTGTAATTATAAAATCAATGCATACATATATATAAATTTAAAGTATTTAATGGTTACCATCATGAACACGTAACCGAAGTACATAGTTGTGCCATTATCATGAATTTAGTGCCAATAACTGTAAAAACTAAAGATGTATTCTAGTCTTTATTGTTATGCATATTTAGTATTTAATCAACGTTTCTAATTTAATTTTGATCTATACATAGGTTAATAGTAACATTATGTAAATAGATATTGATTTGCACATTGCGTGTTTAAGAGTGTCGTCTTCTACATACCTCCCTTCATCTATCAAAATGTTTGTATTTTAAGTTTTCTGGTTCTCTGGCATATTAAGCAAATATACAGAAGTTATTATAATATATTGTTAGGCAACTTTATCGCCATGCTCACAACAGACGCATATTTAGGTAGTAGAATTTGTTTTTGTTGTACTTTAATCCGTCACAGGAAATTACTATCAACAAATATCTAGGTCTAGCAAGTGTTAAGTACCTGACCTGCCTTCTTTTGGAATCTTGTATAAAACGCGACAGTGTTGCATAGACTAGTAATTTTTGAGAATCTCTGAGCCTAACTGAATGGTAAAATATCATCCCACTCTAGTTTACTAGTATTATTTGTATAAAATAATTCCTCCTTTAGAAAGTATCACAAATATATAGCATTAAATATATAGTGAAAAGAGAGTTTATTGCAAACTTTAGTGAATCAAGCCCTAAAGCCTTCAGATTCATGAATAATGGATACTTTATGCAAAGATTATGACATAGTCATTCAGAGATAATTTATCAAGATAAGAAAATATTTTTATTTGCTTTTAATATACAGTCCAAGTACCTGTTGCTCGTGACTTATACCGGGATACACTTCATAAAGGGAGGAACCCAAATAAGACTTGAAATCTCTAACCGATCTTTGTATTTTGAAGATTAACGTACCTACGTAAGATATTGAAATAATTAACGAACATCACAATTTAATATTACTTACTACTTAACTCTCCGTATAAAGTCCCTCTAACAAAATATTGGCAGTCTCTCGATTGCCGTAACTATAACATATAAATAAAAAAATAAAGATGCACAAAATATATCATGTATCTTCCAGAATTCTTTACCAAGTTATCTGACATTTTAAATAGTATGCAATGCATTGTCTTCCCTTAACAGTGTTCCAGTGTTACGATCGTCTATATTACCTACGAAAGGGATACTTATCAGATGCATTTGATTGTTTGAAAATTCACACAGCTGTCTAAAACTTTTTGCACGTTAATATCTCTTTGCATGCATTTATTCCACATGCTTCTACGATTAGGGAAGCTTACTTAAATTTCGACTTATTCTATTGGCTTGTTTTTATGCCTACTAATATTTATCAGGTTGTATACTTAAATCATACTTAATTAGTACTCGTTTTGATTTCAAGTGTGAAAATAATAATATATTTATAATAAACACAAAACTTGGAATGGAACTAAGTGCTGTTCGCAAGTACAAAATATCTGAAACACCAACTAATGGGTACAGTGCAATAAAGAATACAAGAACTAAATTATAACATGTTTAAGATTTTAATTATGTTTTTGATAGATACTTAACTCATATTGCTTATTGATAATTCTTCATAGCATTAAAATTTTCACCATTCAGCTAGTATTTGTATTAACATACATTATTGTTACTGTTTTCTGTTTATTTGCATGTTCGGTTATTTATGCCTCTTTAAGATGTGTACCTACCCTGTACTGAAAATATAATTAGGGTGTATGTTAAGCTTTTTTGTCCAAAATACTAATATTGACACCTATCCGTGTCTAGGCAAAAATATGGAGATTACTTTCGGTATAGTGGTTAACGAAATTTACATTAAGTAATTTTAATGCACCACTTTTTTTTTAATATTCGAACTTTGTTATGATGAAGGCTAAAATGTTGTAGCATAATTTCCATATGTGAAAGTGTAGGTGTATTGAAAAAATGTCAGTATATTCGTATTCAAAATAATTTCTTCAACCTCTGCATTGCCGATTATCATGTAACATTCTCTAAAATAAAGTTCTTTTGATCTAAACAATATTTCATTTTTGACACATGTTCATGTTTTGGAGATATCTTTTACTTGTTTTAGAAGATTCAACATCAGCATATCAACATAAATGTAGTCTGCGATTTCTAAGAATGAACTTTTGACAGTTATATATTAATCCTAATAAATATGATAGTAAGACTAAGCGTCATAGATATAAGGGTAATTTCTAAACTGTCAAAAGTTCAATCTTAAGGTGCGTTCAGACGAAACGAGCATTCGCTATTCTAACACCCACTCTACGAAATTCGATCGTTACACAAAACGTGATTCGTTGATTTCGTAGAATGGGGGATAGAATAGCAAACGCTCGTTTGGTCTGAATGCACCTTTAGAAATCGCAGACTATAGTTTGCCTCCATATAAATATACATACCTAGGTACCTATTAGTACACAGCGTGTACGTACCTATATTACGAGTTTGTAAATAATGAAGATTGAAGCACTCATTTTCGAATAACATTGATGACACGCTTGGCAACGAAACTGGTAAACCAAAAAATTGGTATAAAATGAGTTATTTTTGTTTTGTGTACAGTCGAGTGCATTAATATATAGACACATTTGTAAGGGATCAGTATGGAGAAGTGCATATATATTAATGCCCTTGACTGTACTGTGTACCGATAGTTTCCGATTCCGAGGGTAATGACAGTGACATTTAGTTATGGAAAAAGGCTAACTAGATAACCCACAAATCCACCTCATTATGACCTTAGTAAGAATGTCATAATTATATTTATATATGTAATAATTTTAGAGCAGTGCTGTACAACAAACATAAAATTAGCTCGATTTGGCTGTGACCTCCCAATCACCTAACATTGCCAATAAATAAAAGCAATTTCAAGAGTTGTTTACACAAAAACAACACTGAGTATGCTGGTTGACACTTATGAAGGAGCACTACTAATGGCATTAGGTATCAACCAGTATAGTGAGTTATGTTATTTTATGTAAACACCCTTTCTATTTTTATCATCAGTGCTTGGAAAAAAGGTGCGTTGTTTCGTATTTAAGTAGTAATAGAGGTTTAAAAACTATCTCAAATAGTAAATGGTTTTTATTTCATAATAATAATTATATTTTTATTAACATTCATTTTTGATATGACCATAGTATGAATTTAACCAGCTATATTCATTAAAATAATTTAATTGTTTTTTTTTTATTCCTAAAGAGAAGTATTAAAACCAGTTTTTCACTGTATGGGGAATCAAAAGGCTTGGCAGCTCACATGTAATACCACTGAAGGGTACACCCTTACACCCTTACACTTTACATAGCCTACAGGCTATGATAGGCATGTACTATTAGGCAGGTTGTATACTTGTTGCCACCAATATTCTCACAGATCTTGACTTTTCTGGGTACCTCCTACTTAGAATCATCAGCAGTTTCAATGGTGATCATAAAAAAATATCCCAAGTTTTGTATAGATATGTTTGTTTCCACTGTGGCACACACAAACAAATAAGAGTTCATACTAAATCATTACATAGTGGAATGGATGAATTTGAGACAATTTTAAATAGTTAAATTGAAAATGCTGACAATTTGAGTAGGATAAAACCTTTAAAGTCCAAACTAGTCAAAGTACCAATGCAAAATACATGTACTTAATTTTTTTTTTGGAAACACCCCAAAGGCAGTTGGTTCTGTGAGTATAAGATAATATAATATAATATCTAAAGTCAACCTTGTGTCAAATACCCTATTTTTGTTTTGACACACTATTGTCAACTTTATTGCTATAACATTACAATTTCAAATGTGGATTATGGGGCTGTCACACACTGGTGCCTCTATAGATATGTAGGTACTCAACATAATGTATGGTCAATAAATTTGATTTTCTAGCCCTATACAGATATAGTTGCTTTTAGCTATTAGAGTAAACAAAAAAACACAGATGATAAACAATTGGCTTTATTATGATGCTATATATGCTAGAAATCAAACTGGTTGACACTAAATACTTTTGCCAGGAAGACTCATGGATGTAATTCAATTAGAGGAAGGCTGGGCCCACATTAATATAACCTACTTCCCAAAGAAATTGCCACATGAGATAGTCAGATGGTCAGTGTGGACCTGCCTCATTCAGCAAATTCATTATGAGTTGGCTATTTCAGTGTCAACCCACTTAACGGGAATGAGCAGTCAGTGAGTATAAATAAATAATTACATAATACTAAATATTTGGTTTGTATAATTGAGCAAACATTATTTCAATAATTTAAAATCAACATAACTTAAAAGCCTCTAACTACATATCAAAATTAAAGTCATCACATACCTAAATTCACACAATGTTCAAAAGTTTCATTTTAGTGTATACACCTTTACAGCCATCCAGGGTAACATTAAAATTCTTCAATATCTGATCCATGTCGGCTACATTGGAATAGCCTAATTCATGTTTTATGCACAATTTTAAGTGTTCTTCAGTGAGTGGCTCAAATTTAATATATTCTTTATATGTGTCTATGCCATTAAAAGCCTCTCTTAGCTCAAACTCAAAGAATGCTGGATTAGAATTTTTCTTAAAATTATTTTCAATGTTATCATAGTTGTATATCAAAATAACTGTAATGTTTTTATTCAAGTAGTGACTTTTCTCAATCACATTACTAATGTGCTCCTTGATATGGAAGTCATTCCGTGATAAGTCATCAACAATCAATATAGACGACTTGCAAAATGACATCCCGAGTAACAAATCATTTGGAAATGTCTCCATAAATGTAGGCATTAAATAGTGATACACATTTGTCAAATTCCACACCTTCTCAAACATGAGAGATGTGGCATATGTCTTCCCAACTCCTGTGCCACCATATAAAAATAATATCTTGCTACTTACTTCAGCTTGTAATGATCTTGATAGTAAGTTGATAGCTTTCTGTTGTCCATACAGATTTCTACTTAAAGTGTCTTTTATAATATTTATATCCAACTTATCACAGCAATTAAATGTGTTCACATGATAAATTAACGCACAGGCTAAGACCGCAAATAAGATTGAAAGTTTTATTAAAATGGTTGGGCTTTCTGGTTTTTTAGGATGCATAACGATATGATATTTCTTAACACTCTGAAAGGTTGTTCTTTCACTGTCCAACACGGGAACTGGCGTCATGTTTTCTTTTATTAGTTCTTGTTTTATAATAGTTGTAGACATAGATCTTGATATAATATTTGGCCTTAATTTAGGTGCCTCTGGTTTTAGCTCTTCAGGTTCACATTGTGAAATATTCATATTCTTGACAGAATTGGAGCTTAAATCTATGTCCATAGGTTCACAACTTACATCCAAGCTATTGTAATCCATTTTTCTGACCGTTTATCTTTAATGTAAATATAATAAATTATTGTTTTGCAAGACAAAACACATCATTTTAATGAACTTGACAAGAGATAACTTTCTGTCAAAACTTTTAAAAACAACGGAATCTTTATGTTTATAGAAGTAGGTACTGGTTAAAAGAGTGATGAATCATAAAGATGTATGCTTTCACTGTTATCTTTTAAAATGAATAGCACATAAATTTTATTCGATAGAAAGTTTAAAGTACTGATTTTACAATCGACAGTGTACGTTTTATATGCGATATTATATTTCCTCGTTTCAAGCGCCATAATTATAACATGCTTTAAAACGCTCTCTGAACATGCACTACAGATAACATAAAATTGTACTACTATGGTAAGTACATTACCACACAATTTTAGTAGTGATCCCATCTTACAGCTTTGCTGCACACCTGTGTCTGTGTTACCAAGTATGTTCAATTTCCATGTTTCGATATAATCATATTAGTATTTTACAATGGAATCTTTTTCGATCTCATATTTAATCTTAGGTGCTTCATTGTTCGCATGAACACTGCCTTCCAGTTGCCAAAATTGCTGTCAAACGATGCGACGCAGCTTAAACATGAAACAACATCAGCGAAATTATTACGGTCCGCAGGTCTGTGACAGCAAGTGACAGCTAGTCGAGACCCCACCACTATTAATAATAATTACGTGCTAAGGAAGCTTACTAATGTTCGATAAGTGCTCTGCATCGCACCAAAGTCGCTATGCGGTTAAGCGTACGCAATATAGTCCCGTTACTTGTTAAAATATGAGTGTAAATGGTGAACGTTTGAATCAATACGATTTAAGTGTAAGGAAGGATGGCAGGTTAGCATCAGAAAATACATAATCAGTGAAGCGATTTCCTACGATATTTGACTGCTTGATTTAAAAAACTTAACCTACGATATAGGTACTGTAAACTCTAATGAAAAATCGTGGGCCTACTACGCTTACAAATCAAGATACCTTATTGTACATGTATGAATATTTATGTACAATAAGGTCAAAAAACCTTAAATCTGAAATAGACCTTTGTGGTATTGTAAGTATTAGATACTTGCATA
>JALPQI010025029.1:0-10522 GCA_025490895.1 Thaumatotibia leucotreta
CGTAGTGGTACATAAATTATTATTCTACGAAAAATAAAATTATACGTGATTTTATAACAATTTTGACATTTATCTGGTTGTCAAGTTCAACACAGTCTGTAAAGCCGCGTATCCACCGGGTACACGGGCTCGCGAGGACCTGTCGAAACCATAACAAACTTTTAGAAAATATGTGCGTACCTACTATTATAGCAATTATTCGTACCTCCATAAAAAAGGTTTACTTATTTATTTCGATTGACGTATCGGTAAATTGCAGCAACAGTAGTAACATCACTATTCCGTACAGGCAACAATGAAGTTTGACATTTGCTCCATTATACTAACTGTCAACATTTACAGAACTTCATGTGCAAACAAACGTCAAAAACGACTTCTTACGATGCCTCTACTTTAGGTTGATTACAGTTGGCAAAATATATTGGCGCTCAAGGCCTCTTTAGTCTCCGGTTCCTATTGTAGGTCTATAGCTCAGCATTAGGTTACGAGCTGCTCCCGAAATTCGTTTGTGTTGCACATAAATCACGCTACATTACAGATAAGCCGGTCCAACATCAATCAGGCCAGCAGAAAACACGGGTTTATCTGATTACCAATGAAATTGCGAGGCTATTGACACAGAGAGCCTTCTGATTCCGCTTTATATATAGGGATGAATTAGGTATATGTATTGGATTGTTCCGCCACCTAATAGGATTAATGGATCGAAATGTTTTAAATTCATCTGAGTTGCGGAAATTAATAGCTTCTGATTCAGTAGCAAGATGCTGTTCAAATTGGATGGTGGATATTATGATTATGATATATGACGTATTATGATGCAAGTTCTAAGACTTACGATGCCATAGGCTATGTATTAACCACATAAGATTGCGTCTTTGATCATGTGTAAATTTAGAAGTCCCTTGAAGTTAAATCCACGTTCTGTTTTCATCGTCAACTTGAAGGAATAAACACTAAGAAATCGGGAAGGCTATGGCCCAGCAGTAGGACGGTTTAGTTTAGGGACATCGTCACCAAATTCATAATATAATATATGTACCTATTTTACTGATTTACAAAATGGTACGATTTCTATGGGACTAGCTCAATTTAGATAGGAATGTAAAATATTTATTTTGCTACAAGGAAAAGGTGGAGTTTTTTAATGCACTTTTGCGGCAGATGCCCGCGAGATAAAAAACATATTACCATTTCACAGGTAACGGTGACTCCCGAGGCGAGGGCCAGATGCTTCTGCCCCAGGTCCCACACAGGCACGGCGACCAGGGAAGCCTGTAGAGCCGCCAGGCCAGCTATGGCCAAGAACTTCCATAATCGGCGGAGACCTTCAAGCAAATAATAACCGTTATCAATATAAGGCTTGTTCACGAAATAAAGTAGCCATTGCTGTATAATTATTTTTTTTGTATGAGACCATACCTTTGTATGGGTGTTATTACAAAGAAGGGTTCTTTGCCTATCTTCTCGGATGCTGTGGTTGATATTTAAATCAATTTCTCCATAATTATGGACTCTTAATTAAACTTCTGGATTTAAGTGCGATAGTAGTTTCTTTTTATTTTACCATTTTGGGTCATTTAGTTTCCTAATGGGTCTTAACTAAATTACAATACCGATACTATACTAAACTGTGAATCTCGTGTCTACAATTTTTTTAACTATTTCAAGTCTAACATTGTTGATATCGTCTCGGAAGTTTGCACTTTTTTGGGCCTGAACTTTTGCATTAAGTTTGAAGTTATTTTGATTTTGACGACTGCTTAGCGAATGCTTTTGGATATTGGATTGTTAAGTATAAAACAGAAGAGAACTCTCTTTTTAGAACTACATGGGCCTGTTGTGTAACAGTAGACACTGATTTTACGATGGCTACTTTATTTCGTGGACAAGCTTTATCTATAAGACCGAAAGGGACAAAGAATACTTATTGGCTAGCTAAACATTTAGTGGTTGGATGTGGAGAGCTGAGGACCGAGTACGGTGTCGCGAATTGGGAAGGCCTATGTCCAGCAGTGGACGACTATGGGCTGATGATGATGATGAAACATTTATGAATAAGGCGGTATAGTACATTGTGCATCTAGGGAGATAAGTACGGTATCACTAATGAGAGTGAAGCCCGATGCCGAAGGCGGAGGACTTTAAATGCCTCGTGTTGTCGTGTTTGTATTCCGCGTGATGCATACAATGTTATTCATCACACTTGCGAACAAAAAAAATGTTTTAAGACAAAATATTATTAAATGACGTACTAACTTGTATAACTCCCTAGGGAATTTCACTTTTCTATAACTCCCGTGATGCATGCAAGCAATGCCGCGCTTAGAAAGCAAGAGTGATTAAAAATATTTAAAATTGTACCGACTCAGGTTTGTGGTGAGCTCTCTAATTCGCTCAAATACAAGACGGAACAACAGAACGGACAATTGATAAAGCCACGTAGGTGCTTTATTTTATCGAATTATTTACAACCGACCTAATTCCGTATGGTGATAGGTCATTTTAGCTCACTGCAATCGCTAACGCACAGTCGAGAACGAATTGCAACTCTCGCACTTCTCAGTGCTCATGTAGACATGAGCATTGAATGCCTGTATACCTATACATACCATACCTATTTTATAATACCTATACATTAAAAAGATTTAAAAATATTATATCGTATGATGTCAACTTATCAATAAGTAACCTATTGATATCATTCCAATTCAGGTAATGGTGACCCTTCTCTCTTCGTTACCGATCCATAATGCCGTTCTCTGGTAGATCTGTGGACCTTATTAAACCTCTAAGAATAATGAAAACTGATAATCTGAAAATCGATACCTGTACAATAAGAAAAAAATTGTGAACTTTCCCTTTTTCCTCGCAACAACAAAGACAAGCCATTAAAACTTTTTGTGAAGTAAACATGCTTCCTTTAAAGTACCTGAATTTAAATTTCATCTAACTTAGATTGTGAACTTTAACCAATGAAGTGTTTTTTTATTGCTTTAAAATAACGTGATCTAATTTACGAAAAATAATTAAATTATATGGACACGTATTTATCTCATCAAAATATCTAAAATATTTAGTAAGTAGGTACATACATAGAGTTTATGTTTATATGTGTATAATAATGAACTGTTTCAATGAAATAAATATTTCCAATGATTATTTAATTAAAATATTGTTGTGCTGGAGAAACAATGTACCTATTAAATGTTTATTGCGATGTAAATAGAAAATATAAATTTAATTTAGGTGATATTAAACTTGAAGTTTATAAATAAACGATGAACAGTTAAAAGCTATGGAAAGTCATCTATTCTAATAAAATGACAGGTACTACCAATGTTCTCGTTTATGTATCTAAATTTAAGGGTAAATATTAGATCTGGTAAATTTTAAGTTGGTTCTTACGACATTCTTTGTAAACACAAGTAAGCTCCATTGCAATTGTTAGAGCCTTCTTTCTGATTATTGCCACTACAAACACCCTCTTTTGTGTTTTTATTGTGTAATCCGAACACAAAAGGTCGTCGCGGCGAGATTAATACAAGGCAGTGTGTCTGTGAAGCGGCAAATTGGAGGCTTTGCGGGCAAGCTCGAGTGGACAATGAGCTATTTAAGCTAGGCGCTAGACAGGTATATGAAACACCATATATGTACCTGTCTTACGGACAGGTATGGCGGACAGGTGAAAGGTTAACTATCCGTTAATAAAATCTAAATGCATTACGAGACCGGCATCCACTTTAAAATTAACGAAAAGAAGATGATTCGGTGCAAAACTGTGGATATTCCTCATTCGGATATAATTTTAGAATTACCTACGTTTTAATATTTCATTTTTGACGTTGCGCAGTTCCAATGATAGGCAGTTTTAGTTTTGTAAAATTTGAAAAAGTACCTACTTGACATTTTATTTTCAATCTCTTATCGCTGTGAAAATTTCACTATTTCGATGATATGTAAATTGAGGAAAAGTTTCTAATACTTATCACATACTTAAGACCTACAGAATTATACAGGGTGCTCGCGAGGAAACCGAAAGATTTTAACTATGCATTCTAGACATCAAAATAAACAAAAAATATTATGAGACCTATGTCAAATTCCACAAAAAAATCCTTTATTTTAGATTTTTTTTAGGAACAGGTTTTTTCGTCAAGTCTATTCTTATTTTTTGATTGTCAGGCAAAAGGCAGGGGCGTAGCTACTGCCGTACTTGCCGTATCAATTATACGGGGCCCCCGAGCCACGGGGGCCCCCAAAGTGTGTAAGGAAAAAGAATAAAAACTTTCTAATTTATATTACGTCCATATAAGGGCGTCCAAAAAAAATTTATACGGGGCCCCGACAAGGCACGCTACGCCACTGGCAAAAGGTGTAGTAATATTAGAACACAGTGTGGTAGCATTGCAATCAAAAATAAGTTTTATGACGAGTTACGTCGAAAAACTTATTTCGAAAAAAGATTAATTATCTCTGGAACTAAGCCGAATCCAGGAAATTTTATATAAATAGCATTAAATACTCTAAATATGCTCAGGAATTCAGTATTAAAATCTCTCGGTTTCCTCGCGAGCACCCTGTATGTATGTATTATGTAGGATCAAGGTTTATATCGTACCTAGTAATTAAATGGCCCACGTAGGTGACCGCCCAAGTGACTAATTGGAGGGGAGAGAGCCGGTTACAACAAAAGACCCTCGGCGCGAGTGCTCGCAAGTGCTGCTCGGTGACGTGGCTGCTATTTCTAACTGCGGTTGTATACGGCCTGGGTGCTTAGCCAAGTTGCCAATCGCTAGCACTTAATCGTCAATTGTAAACGAAAGGCAGCTAGCTGTCTTTGTCGCACTAATATGTAAGAGTGACAGAGAGGGAAAACTACGATACGCTACCAAGCGCTAGCGATTGGCAACTTGGCTAAGCATCCTGTTCAAACGATTTATTGAATATTTCGTATTTTATTCAAGTCAAACATTATTTAGATTTTTTAAATGATTTAAGTTTACTATTAGGCAACTGATGACGGTACAAGAGTCAAGAATACACGTAAATAATACGACACTACATTTTATAAACACACAACAACACTACATATGCAATTCTTAGCTTTCGGTAATTGACCTATAATAAAATGATATAAAAATGTACTTACCTACCTACTTGTGGTAGTGATACTACTCATTTAGTTGATCTACTTATCAAATAGATATTCAAGAGAAATAACAATTGTACGATTAAAATTATTTAGCTAAGTAGACAGCCTTTATTTATGTAAGTACGTCAAACTTTCGGAATTGTTTAGATATTTTATATGAGTTCCCGGCTAGGTATGAAGCGAGATTGATAACTTACCTTGGTTTTAATCAAAGCTTTAACTTTGTTTCTCTCTGCTGATTGAAAAAGTTATTGAGTGTACATAAATCTCCATTGTTTGATGTAGATTTGAACGCCAATTAGCTTATGAATATAAACTACCAAGATCATTTAAAATGAAACAGGGTCGCGTTTTATAAAGTTACAATTTACAATTTCGCTGTTTGCCTCTCTCTCACACGCACATATTGGCTAGAAAGAGAGGCAAACAGTGAAATTGTAAATTGTAACTTTATAAAACGCGACCCAGGATTTAATATGCCTAAATAGTTATGCTTCTAAAATTACCCCCGAGTTTTGGGTAGATACGGCAAAAAATAATTAAAAAATTAAAAAACACGACTGCCGTTTTAAGCGAACTGAAAAGTAACAAATAATTCCTTCTTTAGGTTAATTCTTGTGAGCGTGTCTACATAATAGGCGCTTGTCTTATTACTTACTATATTTTGTTTCGGTTGCAGTCGGGGAACCTTTCATTACTTACGGAAAATATAAATATATGGAGGTTCCCCGACTGCAACCGAAACAAAATATAGTAAGTAATAAGACAAGCGCCTATTATGTAGACACGCTCACAAGAATTAACCTAAAGAAGGAATTATTTGTTACTTTTCAGTTCGCTTAAAACGGCAGTCGTGTTTTTTAATTTTTTAATTATTTTATTTATTTGAAACCTTTTAGTAAGAATAAGAATAAGAATAAGAATAAGAATGATTTATTTGCAGAAAAGGGTTAATACATAGGTGTTCATATATCAAGTATACATTAGTTCGCCTTATCCAGCTGTAGATGTACAGCATGCAAATACATGTTGAAAAAACAATATTTTAGCAACAAATTTATAGAACCGTATAAGAAATTTTACTTACAACATAAAAACAGGATGTGTAAGTAAGTGAAATGAAAAATACAAAAAAAAGGTTAGACAAACAGTATGTAAATAAAGTTATTATTTATACCTACAGAATTTTTATAACACATTAAAACCTACAGTACAATGTAGTCATTTATAAGTCATGAGTCATGAGCCATAAAATCTTGAACGGTGTAAAAGCACCTCTCAGATAACCATTTATGTAAGGTTCTCTTAAATACATTCCCTTCAAGGGCTTGTATTTCAACAGGTAACTTATTATAAATTTTAATAGCCATGTTGTATGCATTTTTTTTGTAAATATCTGTCATACAACGTGGCTGATGTAACATATATTTGTATTGCTCTCTTGGATTTACTGTACAAATATCAGATCGCTTTGGGAAGTATTTTGTGTATCGCTTTGAAAAAATACAAATTTTCTGTATATACATACAAGCTAGGGGTAGGATGTTAAGCTTTTTGAATAACGGCTTGCAACTAGTATCTATACACGCATTACATATCGCACGGACACATTTTTTTTGAAGTTTAAATAGCCTTTCCACATCAACGGAATTACCCCATAAAATAAGGCCGTAGTTGAGAATAGAAGAAACATGTCCGTGGTAAGCAGTGAGAGCAGCTTCCTGAGAAACAGAATTGCGTAATTTTCTTAGAGCAAAAATGAAACGGTCAAGTTTTGAGCAAACATAATTAATTTGGTTCTTCCAATTTAGATTCGTATCAAGAATTATCCCTAAGAATTTAATGTTATCCGATTTACATATTGAAATGTTGTTAATGTTAATATTTAGTTGCGGAGGATTTGCTCCATATGAATGAAATTGTAGATAATGCGTTTTACTTAGGTTAATAAGAAGGTCGTTATTAACTATCCAGTTATTCATGTCTGTTAAGGTTCTATTAATATCAGTTTCATATGTATCCTTATCTTGGCATTTTATTATGATCGTTGTATCATCGGCAAAGAGAATAGATTTTGGATTTGTGGCTTTGGGGAGGTCATTGATGAAAGTTAAAAAGAGTAGAGGGCCTAAATTACTCCCCTGAGGTACTCCAGAAACTATTGTACGCAGAGGTGACCTGTACATAATTTTATTAATTTGGTTGTCAATTTCAACGTATTTTTGGATTTCAGTGCATTGTTGCCTATTAGATAAATAAGATTTGAGCCAATCATTTGCCCTCTGATGCCATAAGCGTCCAATTTCATAAGAAGCTTTGAGTGATTTACTAAATCAAAAGCTTTAGTCATGTCAAGGAATATTGACATAACTGGTATTATTAATACTTTTGGTCACGTATTTTATAAATTCAAAACAGGCTAGCTCAGTATTTAGTCCTTTCCGAAATCCGTACTGATCAGGGTGTAAAATGTTATGTTTTGAAAGGAAATTATTAAGTCTGACATAAAAAGCTTTTTCTATTATTTTGGACAGTATGGGCACAATTGTGATTGGTCTATAATTATTTATATCATCCCGCTCACCTTTTTTAAACAGCGGTTTTATAATGGAAATTTTAAGCTGTTCCGGAAAATACCCTTGACTAAATGATAGATTTATTACATGAGCAAGCGGTATGCTTAGAAATAATCCCGTTAGTTTTACAAGTTCAGTTGATATATCATCTATACCAGCTGTTTTAGTATTTCCTAGCGACATAATAAGTTTATAAACCTCTTTACTATCAGTTGGCATTAAAAATATGCTATGGGGACTATTATCTACATGAATTTTTGAAATATTACTATTTGATATTTTATTAATATTGTTTAATTCGATGAAATGGTTATTGAGTATGTCACATATATCTTGAGGGTTATTTAATATATTATCATTAACTTTTAAGTAGTCTATGTTACTTGTAAGGTCCAAATTAGATACTTGAGATGATATTACATTCCAAGTTGCTTTACATTTATTTTTATTACCAGCTATATATTTATTATTACTTATTTGCTGTGACTTATTTATACACTTTTTAGTAAATCTGGAGTTAGTGAATCTGGAGTTAGTGAATCTGGAGATTCCTTAAAGTTGGATAGAATTTCAAAAACCGATTCCGCAGAGGGCCGAAGCTTCGCTCCGGGGGCCCGAGAAGTTCCAATCCCGCAAATTTTGGGCGAAGCCGAAGGGCACGCCGCGTGAGGGCTGGAGCATTACCGGAACCAATGTTGTAAATCTATTTTGAGTGAGTCCGCAGGGCGGGCTTCAGGGTGGGAGGCCGAAAGCCGAGCTCGCGGAGGCCGAACCGCGTCACACCGACACCGAACCAGGCCCAAGCGCGTCGAGATTTAAAGCGAGGCCGAAGGCCGAGCTGCGAGAAAGTTGAACTACCATGCTTCTTCAAGCACCCCAGCATCTAATTAAACCGATATCCGTGTAGGGCCCAAGACACAACGGGCGAGTCCACACGGTCCTCACAACCGTCCCTCTTAACTATTATCGAAATCGAATAATCGAACCAGAGGGCCCAACGGTTCGCTTCGAACTCCAGCGAGGACTGAAAGCGAGTGGCAGCCAGAGGGGCGGCAGCTTGCGAGGCTGAAGGCCGAGCCGCCAAAACCCAGCACTACCACGTCAGCCGACGGAATAGTGTAACGTTAAAATGGATCCGACGATCGTTTTGACAACCTGTAAAGGCCGTAGGGCCGAAGGCCTGAATCGTCCCTCAGAGACCGCTGGGTTGCGAGGCCGAAAGGTGAGCCCCCGGCCCAGACCACCGGAGCCAGAGTCCAGAGAGAAGACTTTCACTTAGATGGCCCGAGTGTCACTTGGAAGAAATTTAAAGCAAGGTCGAAGAAGGGGCTGCAAGAAAATTTAGCTACTAGCTACTAAGCTTCTAAATAAGCCCAGCTCCACATAGGGCCGAAGGCCTAGAGCGTCACTATCGGGGTGCTTCAAACGCGAGCCCGGTGGGTCGGAGGCCCGACGAGTGAGCCCAAGCGGTACAACCGCCCTACTTAACTGCCTTAACAATCGAAGCTAGAGCTCAGTGCTACCACACTACGTGATGAAATAGTGTAACATGAAAACGAATCGGAGATCTGCAGACCCAACGATCGTTTCCACAATCTGCGAAGGCTGCAGACCGTGGTCCGCGTAGGGCCGAAGGCCCGAAGTGTCCCCCAAAGCTCCTTCGCTATACGATGGAAAAGTGTGGCATTAAAACGAATCTCAGGGCCGCAGGCCCGAAAATTTTATTTTGTGAAAATGCGGAGGCTAAAAGCCGAGCGCCGCGTAGGGCCAAAGGCCTGGAGCGCGGCTCGACGGCGCGCTTGCATGTTAGGGCGAAGGCCGAGCTGTGTTCCTTTCCAGCTGCGCCATATCGTCTCACTAAGCTCGTTTTCTAGTGGCGTTACAACACCTATCATGTACCTAATTTAATTACTAATTAGATATAATATGTACCTAAGTAGTTTGGGAGATACGAGACTTTAATGTGGGCCGGCGTTTTTCATCCAAAATAAGTTTTTCATACAATTTTTGTTACGACAACAGGTATAGCAATTTTGTTTGGCCACAATGCTATTGTGATTGTATTTTTAAGGGACATTCCTCTGATATGCGAATCATATCTCAAAATCCCCAATATTTGTGAGTACATTATTTTTTTGATATTGTATTCTGGCCATTCTCAGCCAGCGTTGCTAAATACTTGTTGGGAACTTCTCATACATCCTTGAATTTCTTCGCAGATGTATGCAGGTTCCCTCACGATGTTTTCCTTTACTGTATAAAGCACTTTGTGTACAGTACATACTGGATAAAATTTTAGGTTCACACCCCGATTTTGATACGAAATCGACTCTTTGGGTCATCATCATTTTTCCAGCACTTAAGTCGGCACTTGTTTTAATTGACCTGTGGCAGCTTTTGGCAGTCGATTCAAGTCATTGAAAATTCGTTTACCTATGAATTATTATCGGATCCAATGTAAAATTGTTCCGTTTCTATGGGAAATTAATATTAAATAGATCTTGAAATTTTGTTGTTATCACTGAAAAAAAAATCCCCCGAAAGTGTATTTTGTATCGAAATCATGGAGTGAACTTAAGCTTTTGACCGGTATCTACTGTATATCAAATGATATTATCGTACATAAGTTATTTGAAAAACTCATCTGGTACGAGCCGGGTGTATTGAACCCACGACCGCTGCGTAGCAGCCGTGCATTTTACCCCTTGCCCACAAGCGCGTATGTACGATGTATCTGTTTCATACACACTTAGCGATCAAGAAGATGTGTCAACTGTGACAGTCATGTCAC
>JALPQI010025030.1:0-14396 GCA_025490895.1 Thaumatotibia leucotreta
GGTCAAACAAAAACAAAATTTGGCAGTATTGAAATATCTATTTACTTAGCCAGTCAGATTCACCGCCACCGCAAGATCATTTAGGGCACATCTTATTGCGCCCCGTTGCCGTCTCGCCAATCTTTTTCACCCCTAGTTTTTCCGACTGAAACAATTAATGAAAACAAAACATGAAATAATGAAATTTAAGGGTTCCGCTATAGTAATTTCTGACTACAGGACCAAAATAAAAAGTGTTTGGATATATTTCTTAATCTCGTTATTACTCACGGAATGTTATGTGACTTAGACTCGATAACGGGATTGAAAATGGTCCCGATATTGTATGCCCCTATGCCTGTGCGGTGCGCTACATGCACAAATCTATGCTCGTGGTAATTTCGCCGCGTCAGCCGCCCCCTCATTTAAGAACCCCCCATTTTAATAACAAACCCATATAATTTTCACTGTTTCATATGTAAACTATGTAGGTACGGTCGCCTAGCGTGATACGGCTACTGCCGTGTTGAAAAATTAAAGATAGTTTTCCCCTCACTAGCTCGTAAAGTGCTCGTTTATCCTTTAATACGAACGTGTAAAAAACGCATATTATTCACTTGTGTGGCAAAGTAATGAACTTGGTTTTGGAATAACAAAACGTAAAATGCTCATGGAAATTGTTCCATATTAATGATAATTAAATAATTTGTTTGAGAATTTAGTGTAAAATACAAACCTTTATATAATATGATGATTTTAACATATAAATCCTAAAATTCCATAAGTAACAATTGTTTTAGTGAATGATGATAAGATGACTAGATGCAATCACAAAACGCAGAAAATGTCAACGTCAACATTGTCAAAGAATATTATAGGTTATAATCTTTATTTACCGACTCGAACACGCATAAAAATAGTATACTAAACAACTTTCAGGGTGTTCTGTTATAATTTTGTAAAAATAATGAATGAGAATGATTTAATAATGCATTGGCGTTCGTGTGCATTTGTGCAACTACAGGAATGTGTTAAAATCGTGCTGCGTTTACTTTTTCGTGCTAAGTTTACTGCGACAAAATCTTGCATTAAATACATGATGCATTTGGAAAATTATTATCACTAACCCGATGATGATTGTAATGTGAACAAATAATTACCTTTTTTGAGTTTCCTCGCTATAGTGAGGGGAAAAGTTTTGTGTTACACACGGGTGCAATAGTTATTTATTATACAAGGGGGCAAAGTTGTTGTTTAACTGTCGTGCCAATATTGAGACCTGAGCTAGCGAAAGATTCCAAAATTGAGCCACGAGCGTAGCGAGTGGTTCAAAAACTGGAATCTTGAGCATTGCGAAGGTCTCAAGGCACGAGAGTTGAACAAACTTTGCCGCCAAGTGTAATACAACTTTTTTCCCCTCACTATCGCGAGGAAATATGATTACAAATCTCATCCAAATGTAAATTAACTTAAAGAAACTATTTAAAACTCTATGTCGAAACGTATCGTAGAATAGAGTTACCTATGGAACATAAATATTGCCAATGGCTTACAAAGTCACATGAGAAACGACCAATTTAACATGTGAGCTCCGATTGCGCATGTTTACTACGGTCATACAGATCCACATATACTGGGCAGTAGGGGGCTATAGGAATTAGAGAAATGTCAAATTACTTTATTCACAAGTGTGTAAAAAGCGTTTTTACCCGCTCGTATTAAAGGATAAACGAGCGCTTTACGAGCTAGTGAGGGGAAAATGTATTTTACTTCTCGTATGTTAAAACACTCGCTGCGCTCAGGATTCTATTTTAGAACCACTCGCTTCGCTCGTGGTTCAACTATAGAATCCTTTCGCTTGCTCGTGTTTCAATTTCATACTCGCGGGTAAAATACAACTTTGCACCCTTGTATAACAAATAACTATTGTGTAGTATTTATATGATATTTTATTTATTGTTTGTCTAATTTTTCACCGTGATATTACTTTATCTGTTACATATTTAATACTTACAATTTTTACCCGACGATCGAACCAGTTTTCGAAACAATTATTCCAGTCTAGTCGAGGCCTCCGAAATTACCTCTTTGTAACTTCAAATAGCGATATTTAGTATCTTCAGGCGGCTTGTACCCTTTACATTCCTTGATTTTTGGAAAAATGAAGAATCATTCGGATTCGGAAGTCTGAACTGTACGGCGAGAGTTTCAGATTTTCGACGTTTTGTTCTTTTAATAATCACCAAATTAAAAATTAATAAAAACCGACTTCAACCGGTTTCTACAAGATCCCATCATCACGGTTTGTTTTGAAGTCGGTTAAGAAAAGAATGATCGAAATCGGTTGACGTGATATTGTGTTATTAGTCCATTTGTCGTACACATGCTTAATAAAAATTTAAGATTGTAGGGTAGGCGACTTGGAGATGAGTTAAACGCCAATGTAAACGTTGAGATGGACGAATGTGCGAGCGAGAAAGTATTCGAGTCCGCGCGCCGCGCGTGTTTCTTAGAAATCTGTATTGTTACAAGATTTATATGGTTTTCTCATGGATGACTTTGCCAGAACTGGACCAAATTAAAATGGGACCAAT
Organism: Thaumatotibia leucotreta; assembly: GCA_025490895.1. Classification (NCBI taxonomy): domain Eukaryota; kingdom Metazoa; phylum Arthropoda; class Insecta; order Lepidoptera; family Tortricidae; genus Thaumatotibia; species Thaumatotibia leucotreta. The sequence continues at coordinate 2,574 of JALPQI010025030.1, forward strand.
CGGTGAGCACCATCTATCAAATAAAAAAATAATAATCAAAATCGGTTCACCCAGTCAGAAGTTCTAAGGTAACAAACAAAAAAAAATTGACAGTTGAATTTAGAACTTCCTCCTTTTTTTTTAAGTCATTTGAAAACGCGACTGTCTGCCGGCCGGTGTGGAGCTCGCATTATCGTGGTGCACAAGTGTACAACGTCATGGGTTATTTTTTCGGAATTCACCTATAACTTCTGGTAAACAGAACAGACTGTGGTATATCAATCAGCATTGGTTGTTTTACGATCTTAACACTTATAATTTAAGGAACCTCTAAACTTGTCTATTATATACAAAGACAGCAAAGTTTTTATAAATATTTTTTTAAATAATCGAACCTTTAAAATAAATGTAATACCATATTAAGATAAGCTACTTGAACGTAGGAACTTGTACCTAGGTACTTTTATTTATTGTCTGTGATAAAAACATCGCAAATTAGGTAGTATTTATTAAACACCGCGCGCCTTTATCAATGTTATCATACTAATCCCATTAAGAGTAGCCGATTCAGATCTTTGAAACACAAAACATGCAATCGAATTAGAAACTCCTCCATTTTAGGGTTCCGTATTTTGTTTGACGTAGGTTGACAATATGCCGGAATATTTAGAAAAATTTACTTACTCTGTAAATCAATTACTTACATTTGTTTTTATGAAATTTTAAAAATACTTACTTTTTGAATGAATGTTCGGGTTCGGCAGAAAAATCATGTTTCAGCCAAAGGTTTCGGTGTCGGCAAAAAGCTACCGAACCATTAAACAAAACGAATAACAAGACGATCTGATAGTAACCGGAACCTATTTAGATAAGCCCGGATAGGCTTAGACGCACGTAGACTTAAGTAGATAATTACTCTTAATTAAATTCTTCTGTCATCATCACACGTTTTTTGTTTCTGTTATTATCACTAGCCTCCGTTATCTTATCGGGCCATGTTTTTGGTCCTTATGACTTACGACGTTAGGTTACCTACTTTCTAAAAAAATCAATGAAGATATAAAGCAGAGACGTCATATTCAGTTCTTCAGAATCCCTTGGAAACCTAAAGGTGCATTCAGACAAAACGAGCATTCGCTATTCTAACCCCCTACTCTACAAAATTCGATCGTTACACAAAACGTGATTCGTTGATTTCGTAGAGTGGGGGATAGAATAGCAAATGCTCGTTTGGTCTGAATGCACCTTGAAACAATGATCTCGAAAACATGATTAAATACACCAGCTTTACTCTATAAATGGCATCCAAAGCTACACCTTCTTTGGAAATTAAACCAATACCAGGCCTATACTAATAACTTTTATGATTTGTTTTTTACGAAAATAAAACCTATGAAAGAAGGTGAATTAGATTAGAGTTATGATGTTGATTGCCCCGTCCTCCAGCATCCTTAAAAATAGGCGCTGTAAAAAGACAGCGTAAAGTTGCAAGTTATAAGCGAAACTCTCTTTTCTATCCAAAATAATAAGTTTTGTCTTATCTATTACACTTCGATACCACATTATTACAACTTACAAGGTTCTATATTGCGCTTTTGTCAGCTTGAAATTGGAACGTTGTCACATTGACACTAAGCCGAGATTTAATCACCCCGAAAATGTAACATAGAAAACTGTGATATCAGGCAGCAACTTGCCAAGAGAACCGCTGGGCCGATTATGTCCCAAATAATTTTTATTATATTAAGGTACCTACAAGACTATCAAGGTCGTAAAAAGTGTCCCCCGCCCCTCCATTTTTTAAACTACGGGGATGGAGTAGGTATATATTTTTTCACTTCTCATGCTCAAAAAGTGCAACTTTATGTCGTGCGTAGACGACATAAAATCGCATTTTATGGTCTAGAGCATAAAAATATTTTGTTTTTCTAAGGCTAAGGTCCCAACAGCCAAACAGTTAAAACATTGCACACTTTTATTGAGCAATAAAATAGTATAGGTGACAAAACTTGTTATATTATTTTATTTATATTAAGTACAATATAAGAATTATGTATTTTCTGTCATTAAATTTAGTAAATCCCATTAAATAGATATCGATTATCGTTCAAAAATGCTCCGAAATGTTTGACTTGGCAGAAAACCGAGCAACTAAAACTCTGATCACAGGTTGAAAATTAAAAAAAAAATAATTAAAAAATGAGTTGGCGGGTATTGGTGATATATATTTTTCTTCTTTCGCTTTATGACAACTCCATTGTGTAAATTGAAATGAAAATGTGTTTTACTTTCCTCGCAAACGAAGTGAAAAGCAAAAAATTGCCTCGGTCAAAAATGGCTCACTTTATGCCCTCGCTGTACGTGTACAATCTACTATTTTAATCTTCGGCAACGGCATATGAGCGATATAAAGATTTTTCACCTCGTATGCGGAGGATTCCATCAAAGTATTTTTTATAGTTTTTTTTTATATAAGTTAATTGATTCAACTGTAATTTTTCTTTTTGCTGAAAAGTGCGAGTCGAATTTGCGAACAAAGTGTTCCGTAATACTATATATTATTTTTTAAACAGGTACATGGGTAACATATTTTTAACGTACCTACCGTATTTTAATATTCACGTAAACATAATTGTTTCCTACCAACATCTGAAATCATCAAATCACATGAAGCATTAAACATTAAATAAACCACATTTCAACTCTCTAAACCATTTACGAGTCACTAAAGCAGTAAAAAGCTGCGCGTACGTCGAACACTTGCAGTGCCTCCGTTAGAGCCTCCGGGAGTGGACCATGCTCTATTTTTGTAATTAACGTAGTTTTCCTGTTTAAATCACTATTCATAATTAATTTAGTACCTAGACTACCATACTTCGTCTCCACAAAGTAGCTTTTAATCAGGATGAGTAACGGGTATGTCCTCTTTACATGTTATTTCATTGTTATTGTTCACTTGTATGAGGCTATTTATTACATAATACATTAAATACTTACTTACCTATGCAGTTATGACATTTCGTTTTCGATCTAAGCGTATACGGACTATCGATTGTTAAAAAGCGTCCGAGGAATCAAATTGCTAGTCCAATCATCATTAATTTATATTTTAATAGCATTCCACCCATGTCGTTTACGTACCTGTTCTGTTCTTATGTCTATTACGTACAGTACTCGGTACGAGTACATTACGTAATAGGTATACGTCTCTTTTACCACTTACATAAAATGCCAGAATAGGATTCTTCAAAAATCAAAGCTGGCTGTCAATTAGCGAATCTGAGGACGCCTAATAACTAATGATAAAATGTTATATTGCCTTAATAATTTCCCAAAGAAGTTTCGTTGGAGAGGCATCGCGATAGCATAGGTTCCCAAAATATTTTGTTTGATCGCCCCTATAGCAGGGTAATTTCTTTCAATGCACCCTCCCCCGGGAGAGGACCATTGTCCTTATCAAAAGATTTTTTTTAATTCTGGAGCTTACATTAAAAAAAAAAACAATGTTTTCTACCACTTTGGCGGCGTGATTAATATGTAGGTATACGGATTACGGACAGACAGACGGATAGATGGACATGGTGAAACTATAAGGGTTTACTACGGAACCCGAAAAAACAACGTACAAAAATCATTAACAAAACATAGTTATTTAGTTAAGTTAATACCTACACAGCTATTATATTAAACTTACAATATTTAGAATTCCCATGGTATTAATTATACTTTTGTTTTATTGAGATTCGTTATATTTTGTAGTCTTTTATTATTTTTGATGCAATGGTCAATAAAATTGGTCACCGCACCGCACTCACCACCCAGACAATTTCAGCGCCCCGTTTTATTGCTCGGGCCTTATTGCCACCCCCTTGACGCCTTCAGCGCCGCCTGAGGGGTGGTTGGTAGTGGCAGCTATGTGAATCTATAGGTACTTTAAAATTCTGTTTTTAATACTTAATATACTGCATAAAAGTGACTTTGGTTTGGTACTGATTATATTAGTTCAGTTCTGTATGGAAATGGTGTAGACGTAGAGGATTTATTTTGTTCTCGCAATCTATACGAAACTAATGTAATGTTTATTAAAAAGTTAACTTAAAAAGTTGAATTAAAAATAACGAAACGACCTAAAGTGAAGTTCTACCTATAGTGAACTACAACAAAAATCTAATTAAATTATGATTATTGAAAATTATGAATCACATTCATTTTCGTTAAATAGGTATGTTGCAACTAGGACTGAGCCGAATTTTATCTTATGTGGTAATAACTAGGTAGGTATAATACATAACTATAATCGTTATCATTAAGATAATTTATCAACGTCTGAACGTGCAATAAGTATTTAAGTGAGCGAATCTACATCAGTCCCAGCGTTTGTGTTGTCTGAGTGCCTGCTTATCTCGGTTTAGGGTAAATAAACGCGTTCCTAAGACGTGATACCTGCTTTGATTGTAAGTCAGTTTTCGTACTATACACGGTGATCAATCTAAATGGGTCAATGTTTCAAAATTATACAGATACTTTTGTTATTTGATGGTTAACCATGGTATCAAATTTAGTAACTAAAATCACAAAATTCATAGAATTTTAATTTTGTTAGACTTATAAACATTAGATGTCTTATACCAAAGAAAAATAAAGAGTTTTTTGTCGTCAGATGTGGGATTTGAACTACATCCTTATCTTTAATTAATCACATTAAAACAACTCTTTCTTATTCGATTTTTTTTCGAGAATTTTGATCATGTACAATATGTACATATCAAAGGTACCTACGAGTACAATCCATATCCAAAGATAACAAAAGTTCAATTTTTAATGCATCCATTTCGATTGTCAATTTATTTTCCCTTTCGTGCATTTTATACTTGTACCTAAAATTATTATCATGGTTCATAAGAACGAGTGTCTCTATCTATTATAGTTTTAGATTTCACCCCACTGACCTGTTTGGTTGGATTGACCCTGTATGATCTTCACTCCCTTACTCATATAGTTTCATTCATGCGAGCATAAAATTAGAACCTTGCATGCCTTTTACCATTGTATGTAGCAATGATAATAGGGATGATGACTGTGTAGTTCAAATAAATTATTTAACATTATGCACGCCATAATACATGAAGAAATTATTACTAAGATGTAGCTTGCAGTAATTTTGGTACAGAACATCTATTTAATAAATTGAAAAGAACTTAAAACAGTAGGTAATTTGGCAGTACTCAAACGTGACGTCACTTTTGAGTATTTCATATAAAATTCCATGGTGGTGATCGTTTTGACAGTTCGAAAAAAGATGCTAATTTGACTTGCCAGTCATCATGCCTATTAAGATGTTACTTTACCGGTTTGCTCTTTATTTCCTTAAACTTGCTCTTTATCTACAGACTGAACGAGGATCGAGAGCGCGTTCCGTGCCTGGGCTCAGACAGCGACCGCACAATGTGGGGAGCACCACGTCGCGTCCTCCTGGACGTTCTTCTGGCCTGCTGGGGCGTGGGCACGTGGCTCGGCGTCAACGGCTTATACGTGCAGTTGCCCCTGCTCGTGGAGCGGCTGCCCGAGGGCTGGGCGCTGCCGGCGTCCATGGTGCTTGCCGTGCAGCTCGCCAACTTGGGACTGGTGGCGTACGCGCTCCTGCGCCGGCTCCGCCCGCAAGCGTCCGACTCTCCCTACATCTACGGCCTACTTATCATTGGAACCCTCTCACTCGCACTCAATGCCTTCCTCTACGAGCAGACGGTCTCGGATCGCTCGATCGCATTCCTCACTCTAACCTTCTTCGCCGCGCTCGTGGGCTGCACGAGCTCCGTTTTATTCTATCCGTACTTACGTCACTTCCGAGACGTATATCTAGCCACATATTTAGTCGGCGAAGGATTGAGCGGTTTCCTGCCAGCTATATTGGCTTTAATTCAGGGTGTCGGCGGCGAGCCGGAGTGCATTCTCAATGATTCAGAAACGGGACTCATGCCGATATATCCGCCGCCTCGTTTCGATACGACCGTGTACCTACTGCTGCTCTCAGCCTTGTCGGCGATGAGTTTGACGAGTTTCGTTATAGTAGATCGGTATAAGGGTTTCGCGTCAGAGCGCGTGGAAGCTTCGGCTGCCGCGAAGGACGATGAAGCGACATCGGAGCCTGTAGAGCTCTTTCGCGGGCGGTGGCTCTCGATATTAGTGCTCATGACAATTCTTAATGCCCTTTCAAACGGAGTTCTACCGTCCGTGCAGTCATATTCGTGTATGCCGTACGGGAACTTGGCGTATCACCTGGCGGTGACGTTGGGGGCGATGGCGAACCCGGCGGCGTGCCTGGCGGGCGTGTGGCTGGCGCCGCTGCCGGGCCGCGTGCTGGCGGGGCTTCTGGCGGCCGTGACGGTGCCGCTGGCCTACATCCTGGCCACGGCGCTGCTGAGCCCCGCGCCGCCACTGCAGCATCACGGCGGTGGAGCCGCTTTAGTGGTGAGTCTTATCAACTTTACAGCTCTCGTTTCTCTAACCTAGTAATAATAATTGTCTATCAGACTATTCAAACAAATTAGTAAGTCTAGTTCATCGTCAATTTCCTCCATTCCAGATAATCTCGTGGACGCTAGTGAACGGCGTGGTGTCGTACGCGCGCATGTGGGTGTACGGCTGGGCGCGGCGCGGCGGCGCGCGCGGCATGCGCGCGGCGGGCGGCGCCACGCAGCTGGGCTCGGCCGCGGGCTCTGCGCTTCTTTACGTGCTCGTCAACTACACGCAGCTCTTCACGCAGCCGCCCGCCTGCCCGCCGCTCAGCTAGTGTCCGGACCGAAGGTTGCTCGGGTTAAAGGTTTAGTCTAAGGCCTGCGTAGACGCTCAAGCGTGTGGCGAGGCATCCATGTTAAATGTGGCTTGACTTTCGACGCACCGCTGCCCGCCCCGACGGACGACACTGACACTCAACACAAATGTCGACACTAATTTCGATTGCGTCCGTATATGGTAAGCAATTTTTTGTGTCGACACTGTATGCTTAGTACATGATTGGCGCGACAGTATCTCGCCGTAAGATAGTCTATCCGTCCCTCTTTTGTTAATATAGCTAGTGAAGGAAGGGAGATCTATCTCGCGGCGACATAATGTCGCACCAATCATGTGCTAAGCCTGCTGGTGTAGACATCTTAGTATCCCGGTTCAAGTGTATTGGCTGTAACTAAGTGTCGCGGCCGTGTACACACATAAACAGGTGTCGTCGTGTGTCCTTAACTTTAGGTCTTACACGTAGATAGATATATGTAGACACGTAATGCCGTTGATGCAAAAGCTGGACGCTAAGCTAGTGCAACTTAAGTGTCCTATAGTGTTTAGAAGTATAACTTAGATTAACAGTGATATCTAAAATGGCTGTTTTGTGATAGATAAGTGGAATACTTGATTGAGACTATACTCCTTCAAGTTTTACAAACGTGCACAATTGGACAATAATAAGCGTCTATTAAAGAGGTATGTCAGCAGAGGGGTAAATTGGAGCCATGTATTTAGATTTGTGAGTTGTCACAGCCATGTGAAGGCTCCACGGAAAAAAAATTCAGTGCTTAAAAAAATCATGGCAAATTCACACCTTATTCTGTTAGAAGTAAGGTGGTTTTTCCTTTTGTAATTTGAATTGACTAGACATCTTCTTTCCGTGGACCCTTCATGTACAGAAAGTTAACGTTGCCTAAAGCTAATTTTCTATATTTTTATATATGAAGAGAAAGCTCGATGCAGGGGGTACTTTACAAATATGTAAGTATGAAAATGTTGGACTTCCTGCAAACCTTTAACTTTCAAACATGGTCGTGACATACCTGTCAAACTAAATAAGCAAGACAAAGCTGGTGCTTTTGAAAGCGATATACCTAATAGAATTCTTACATAATTAAACTGTATGAAATATAGGTTTATAATAATGAGTTGGCTCAAGATTCCTATTATGCCCTCTACAGAAGCCACGTGCGCAATAGTGCGTGAGAACTATGGATATTTAAGACATTCCGTCATGAATCTCCAGAACTGAAATAAGTTTACTTACTTACTTAATAAGTATAGATACTTCATACTTGAACATTTAAATAAATACGGTGTATCTAGACTTAGACCATTGACAATGACTACGTGAAAATCTTATCTTTGTTAGGGTACCTACGTTCGGCGTGAATTAGGTTCTTATATACTCACGTAATACCTACTCTAGTTTTTTTATTGACGACATATGCACTAGAACTTTGCGTCATGGATGATGAATAGGTAGTACTTAATTCGAATTTCGTTTCGATTATGACAGAATCGGCTTCACACATAAGAAAAATAATAAAGATGGGTCGCTTAGCTATTTCTTAATATAGCGTACCTTCACCCCGTCATATAAATTATTGTTTACCAAAAAATTAAGTTTATTAGATGAAACGTTTTAATGACTGCTGTAAACACTATCTTTAAGCGTCATTTTTATAAAATATAGCAATTTATTTGATATTATTAACTAATTTGAAAAGGTATCTATCAGAATTTTGAATTCTTGTATAAATGATGTACTTATTATTGTTTGTTTGAGTTATTGAAATTGTACTATAGTTTATTTATGTAAAAAAAAAAGGAACCCTAATTGTAAAACAAGTTTTAAGAAGTACTTGGTCCCACGTCCCTATTTCCCCACGATTACTATTGTGACTTTACGAATCGGCTACTCATTTTAGTACTTTGCGATTCGACAATACTAGTCTAATACGATTAGAGAAATATAACGGTTTGCGCTGTGCGTCTACGCATTAAAAAGCATTGCACCCATTCAGTAGATACAGTCACCCTAATCCAGTAATCATCCTATTAAAAGAATGTCACGTTTTGAGTCAAAAATACAAGTAGTAAGAAATTTCTTACAACCTGATTTATAAGATAACGTGACATGCTTTTAATAGGATGATTAGGGTGACTGTACCAACTGAAAGAGTGCAATGCTTGTTAATGCGTAGACGCACAGCGCAAACCCAGGTTACTTTGATATGGTTCTAGCGCCTTGTGGCTAAGGGTTCCGTTCCGATAAGACGTGTGTACATTAAACAATTATTTTCTCAAAAGCTCAGTATGGATCCACATACATTGTTACCTACTTATATTGTATTAAGTTTTAAAATTATTTTATTTCTATGATTTTATTACTAACATCGTAGTTTAAATGTTTGTGGTTGATTTGTGTGACTGGATAGATATAGTTACCGATTGCATTTTACAATACTACCAAATATTTATATTATGCTCAGTGAAAAATACTTACCAATTTGCATTGACTTGCAATTGTTTATTTTTCTATGTTGTTTTGGTGCTGCTACACTGGCTTTTACGGATAATATTATACAATTTTAAGTACCTATAGTTGATTTGTCGAGAGCTTGGTATTGCATTTTGTTATCGAGCGACTAAAAGTAGAAGCGAAAGGAATATAATGGAATAATTATATTTAAATAGTGTTATAATTATGAATTCGCTGTAATGATTTATCCGACTGCGCTGTTCGCAGTCTCTGTAGGTTCCTTGGGTCCTATACATTAGTAAATTATACATCCGTATTTTAGTATGTACATCCACATGTTATAGCCAGTGTAGAGTAACTGTTTTCAATTAAGTAGGTACTTATATTTATCGTTAATTTTATTTTTACTAACATGTAAATCAAATTATCATTATATTTGTATGGAATTTGTGATGTAAAATATACGAAGTTAAAAACTTTGTGCAACTTGTACATAAAGAGAGGTTCTAAAACGGGAGTAAGGTTTTAGTGTGAGTTGGATCATTAGGTTTTAAAACCTAATTATCTACCGTTGCAAATGCAAACATCACTTTATCAACACACATATGACCAGCAGGCTTAGCACATGATTGGTGCGACAGTATGTCGCCGCGAGATAGATCTCCCGTCCTTCATTAGCTATATTAACAAAAGAGGGACGGATAGACTATCTCGCGGCGAGATACTGTCGCGCCAATCATGTGCTAAGCATAAGCATACAGTATTATCACCAGTAATTGTACTATGACTAGTTTCTAATCTGTGGTCCTAGGTAATAATGGTTTTGTAATACCATCAGTACCAATATATGTAGGTACTGTTCTGAGTTTCATATTTGGAATGTGTACGAGTCAGTGTACTACCACAGACTAGAAACATGGCATAGTAAAGTCGGTTGTGGTATGAATGCTGGGCATTGCCTACGGTTTACGAATGTATTTTAGAGAACTTAAATAGGTATGTGTGTAGATAAAGATACTTAGTTGATGTCAAGTAATTACATTTTATAACTCCAGTATGGGTTAACTGTTCAATAGGTACTTAATATATTTTTTATTTATTTTATTTCACTTATCAAATGTATTACTGTGCAAAATAAAGTTTTTGAAATATATTTACGTTATAAAAGTTGACTGTGATATTAGGTAAATAACCCTAGATAAATAAATAAATATCTTGGAACATCTTACACAAATCGACCTAGTCCTAGACCTAAATCTAAGTCCTATGAATAATACTATGCCGATCGAAATTATCTGATAGAACTCCTATGCCATTGACACGCATGTGTGACCGAACAGATTGTACTCTTATGCCAGTGACACAGCACTTGTGTCAAAAACGTTAGTATTTCTGTAGCACTGGCATAGGAGGAAGAACTTGATTTATGCTAGTGGCATAAGAATAAGGTTACTCTGATCTGATCTGTGTCACTGGCATAGGAATCAGATTTTGTTAGTCACACACGCTTTGTCACCGGCGTCAAACGTGTTAAGGCTTGTGATGTGGGTACCAAGCGACGATATATATAATTAATAGATAGATACTTAAATACATAGACAGCCATGACCCAGGAACAAATATTAGTGATAAATAAATACACAAATAATGCCCTCGCCGGGATTCGAACCCGGGACCTCCAGCTTCGTAGGCAGGGTCACTACCAACTAGGCTACGGAGGCTGACACACTAACACCGTAGGTATAGATTTCTATTCGTGACAAACGAATAATAGTGCAATAGCTTTTGAGAAATGGGCCCACATGGCTTTAGGTAATGCAGTTAGCTGTGTAATAGTCATAATAATGACAAGAGTTAGAATATTGTGTCAAGGTAAGGAAACCGATACACAATTACACACTAGTGTAGTTTTGATCGTGCCACACCATGTTATAGGTATTTAAAACAGTTGTAACAGTCACGCGCAATCATTACCACTGACGGTCCTTCCTTCCTCGTCACACTGTACCTTGGTACCTACCATGAAAATCAGACTTGTCTGATTTTCATGGTAGGCACTCCTCTACTGGAATTGGTATCTACTCCATTCTTCCACCGAACTACATTATTGTGTAAGTAGGTTTAGTAGGTAGAGATTTCCTTTACACGTATTTAACCTTTTCAACGCCTTCCCTCTCGCATCAAATTGTGACATACACGCCAGTATCTCTACTTATGAATAACGAAAATAAACCTTATCTGTCAGCAAGACAGTTACTTTGACAGCATACTCGATGACCACTTTAGTGGCTGCTGGCGTGGTAGGCAGGACAACACACGGCCACTTTAGTGGTTCTTGGCGTTGAAAAGGTTAAACTTTAGGTTATCAATAGTGTGAGCTGAGCACCATCAGAGATCTACCTTTTCGTGCTCTTTCTCGCTCCCGTTTACTCGTACTTTTCCTTCTCAGTCTACTCTTCCTGCCGAGCTGCTACTTGTTGCACTCTTCGTTATTCACGAACAGTCATCACGTCATCAGTGATCGAAAAACTCTTGTATTAAATTTGATTAAATATGTTGGGACATCTTACACAAATCGACTT
>JALPQI010025031.1:0-10092 GCA_025490895.1 Thaumatotibia leucotreta
GGTCAAGAATAACAAAATGTGAATACGTACTTACTTTGTCTCTTTACTTGGGTTCGACATTATTATTTATATTTATTATTAGGTATACACTTTTTTCAAATTGTTTAATTTTGAGTAGCATGACGCATTGGTTTTTAACTGTAATGTCATGTAAACTTATGTTTTAATAAAATAAAAAATAAATAAATTGATGTAGTTTCAGTAAATTACAAAAGTTAAATTAGTGCTTTTGATAACGAATGCGTTAATTAGTACTGCGTATGTTACAGTGTTGCACATACTTGTGGAGGTTATTATTAATTATTTCTAGTTTTAGAATATTATTATACCAATCTAATTATATCAGCTGTACCTAATTGATAAATAGTTTCAATTGTATTATTGTTGGTTTTAGTATTCAAGAATCATACGCTGTATAGTAACGATACTATACAAAATGTATCATGTCGGTTTTTTATATGTCGACAGTGACTACCAGTAGACGACACAACAGCAATTTAGTGATATGGAAAATGCTACCACGACTGCATTAAACCGATTGAAAGGGGCAAAAGGATATTCAATAATTGTGATACCTCTTTCATAAAATACCACACAATCAATAAATTATTAACATAAGCAATACAGGGCGATTTGTGAATGTGATGTGATGATGAGATGAATTACTACTCATTTATTTGCGTTCAATTTGTGCGTTTATTTTTTTTTATATTTATTCAGAATGAAAATTCAGAACAACCCGAGTTCTGATCTATTGAAGTATAGTTTTTTCTGACTATAATTATAGGTGGTGGTGGTACTAGTGGTTCAATCAGCAGCTTCAAATAATTGGTAGTAACCAAAGTTGCTCAGTAGCTTTTGGACATTACCCATGGACCAGGACCCATTGCACAGTTGCACCATTTTACATACGTAAAAATAACACGTCACATCATACCACCTCAGGAATGTCGTGCTGGTGGCTTATGATGGTCCCGTTTTATCTATTTATCGTGCTACGCGTCACTTTCGCACTTACATACTTGTTAGAACCTGACGGCAACAACGACAAACGATTAAACACGGTACCCTTATGATGGTACCCTACTGATGTGAAAACCAAACGAACACCTACTTTAAGTCAGTTGCCAACACGTCATAAGATATTTTAAATTCTAATCTAAGCATTCCCCTGTGATATTCTCTTTGAAATGACTATGATAAGTCTTTGTCGCGCCAGACCGACAAAACTTAACACAGCATGTCATAGGTTATCAAGAAGACAGGTTTTACGGCCTGGTTATCACTCTATATGCATAACAGGCGTTTAAAAGGACGATGGCTGTTAAAACGTCTAATTTATCTTTTTTTTTGTTTTATTGTCTATTTAGTTACGCACGTTTTTTTAATGGTTTTTATTTTTTATTACATTTATGAATAAATTCTTGTTGAATCGCCCTACATATACAACTAAAACAACTAAATGACTTGACATAATAAACAAGATTTTTCTCAAACTTGCTACGGAATGTTGATGTTACTTACTTTAAATTAAACCCGGAAAAACTATGTATCCGGTGGCATATGCTAAGATGATATGTAAAGAGATTTCATGTATTTATTTCACACCTAGGACTGCAAACAAACTGTCTTTTGTTTTGAAACGTCAAATTGTGACACTATGTCTTGACATTCAGCCACAGAAAAAAAAAATACCTAAGAACTAATGTCTATACCACCAGGTAAAAGGATACCTCAAACAGGTTTAAAAAAAAGTTAGGCGCGAATGATTTTTTTTAATGTTGTACGATACTGTACTATTTGTTTATTTACAAATCAAATAGTATGGTTCGGCGAAATCAGTTCGTTTTATTTCATGGCAAGTTTGAAAAAAGCACTATACAAATCTCGGCGAGAAACAGGGTTACAGGCTGCGTATTCCTATCTGGCCTCAGGTCCTTCGGCCAGATATATCTACTTGGCCTGTAACCCTTCGTTTCCCGTCCTCTATAGTAATGTACTATTAAACAAAAGTAAAATGTTGCTATAATTAGATGTAAATAGGTATTACTTGAGTAGGTACTTTCGAAAAAATATGGTACTTATAGGAACTGGATATTTTATTGATATAGGGTACTTTTTAGTTTTTTATTAATACCAAACCTGTAATCGATTGTCAATCTCTCTCTCTCGTTTCCAAAAAGATTGACGTGAATTTTTTTTCTTATCAAAAATTAGGGTAGATACACTAGATACCTATTGTGTCCCCTGGAAGCGGCAAAACGATGTGTTCCATATATTAAAATAAAATAATAAGTCATATAACAATGATTTACTTTTTCATTTCCTTGTAATGTATGTAAGTAAACATTGCTATTTCACAAATCCGAGACAATAACATTACGAAATTCCAACAAAAACTGTTACTAACGCCGAGAATAACACGTCTACATACATTTAGAGCTAAGTTGGTAGGTATGTAAAGAGGCCGCAAACCTACACGTGTACGTGTTTACTTGTGTGCGTGTAAATAATTTATGCCCACAGTAATACGCGCGGCTGTGTGAGTAGACGGGCATTTGCATTCAACGTGTGTTGCCAGCATTATCGTAGACGATTCACTGAATACCCGATCAGTGTGGACAGTGTGTCAGTCTGACACTTTGTAACTGAATGGAAATGTTGAAAAGTGAACAGTTTCAAATTACGTTCTGCGTTTTGACATTTTAACATGGGCATAAAGTCAAAAACTTAATACTTTGTTTTGTTGTGTAAGATTGCTTACCTTTATATTTAAATAATTATGAACAGGACAATAATACATTACATACATTATTAGATTAGTAAAGTAAACCGGGGTAAAATGCAATAGTTGCAGGAAAGTGACAAAACAAAAAAATGTCGTACATACTGGTGCACTACGTCTATAAATGAGGAGTATCTTTTCAAAAGGGCTTATTTCCACTTTATCAACAGAGATTATTTCTCTTATGAAAACAGAAAAATTTACCTTTCTTGACAGAGTGGAAATCAGCCCTTTTGAAAAAGACGCTCTACAAATATGCCTACATTTCCGAACTTATTACTAGGGGAAGGGAAGAATAGGCATGCGTTCTAGCCGTGGTAACAGCTCATGGTACGCCTACTAGTGTCAACATATTTATGTTGGCAACCGTACAGCTGGTACAGTCTACTATAAAGAGATCTATCCATATTTTCACTCTATTGCGTTTTAGTGAGGTCAAAAAATGCCTAAGTACGTATATCTCTTTGCAGTCTGAAGCTCCTGTGAGCTTACATACATACATGTACATTTGGTACATTTTTCTTTACCTACCTGTGTAGGTAAAGAAAAATGTACCTATTTTATTATCTTAACACACGTAAGTACGTTTATTCATGGTTAAATTGTATTGCTCATAGTTTTTTTTATCTATCTACCTTTAATTAGCTGTGCTAGGAAATTGATTATGCGTTATGCACTCACCCCGTCTTCACGTGGTGGTATTCTTTCCACAGTTTACACCCTTTACCCACTGGCAAGAAGTAATCATCACCTGTATTAGTAAATTAAATAAGATTTTTTTTGTGACAAGTGAAGTTCGAGCATGTGTTTCGCATGGACATGAATAGAATAACATTATGCACAACACAAGCATTTCACTGATTCTAAACTGTCATACTCGGAGCATGGACGCTCGTAGGGCTTGCCCTAATCCGCGTAGGCGACAGAGTTTAATCTCGTAACAATAGATACTATACTGTCACATCAAAAACATGTATACACAGTCCACCTTAACGTCATTGGAATAAAGTGGAGACATGGTGAGATATTTTTAGCCGACGAAAGACTCGTGTTGCATCATATTTGTTGTTATTCGTTTTGGAACGCCTTAGAAGCTTACCTATAAATAGAAATATTAAGAACTTCGTAATGCAATTATGATAATGGGAAAAGGATTTAACGCTTGGCAGGTCGTTATTTTACAATCTAATTATCTATTAGCCGCAACGTGGAGTTTATGTCCTGACCTGGATTGTAAATAAACAAGCTCACGGTGAGACTTGTAAATACAAAGATAATTAATTCTTCATAATCATTACGATGCTATGTTCCGGGGACACTGATCTTGCACTGGATGACTCTCCTCTCTCATTACTGCACTTGTTTAGCTAACTGAACTCTAATTTGGATTCCAGAGTTAGCCTGGGTGTACTGGCTGTCAAACCCTTTCCACACCCACCAACACCTTTTGGTAGGCCCTCGCATTTAGATCAGTAGTAGTTACAGGTCTGCTTTTGGATAACTGGACCTGAAATTTATCATTGCGAATGAAATAATTCAGTGCCGTAATGTATTTAGTTCTTCAGTTGAACTTCTTCTCAGAATAATTGACCATTACACGTATCGTAATTATTAACGTTGTCAATACTATATGTATACCAATACCAGTAGCTATATCATGAGCTACCGCCGCATCATTAACGCGAACTTACTTAATATCCGGCTCGCTCGCACCAATACCTCACAGCTATAGTACGAGCGAGATGGATAGAAAGTAAATCCGTAAATCATGGCAAGCACACCCTAGCCGTACCATGAGAATGAGGCGGCGTCATTAACTCGCGTTTACTTTCTATCCGGCTCACTCGCGCCAATACGCCAGTACCTACAAGCGGGATGTATAGAAACTAAAAGCGCGTTAATAACGTAGCGGCATCTGTTGGCTACCGTGTTCATATTCAAACCCATCAAGGCCCAATGGTTTTCGACTACATTACACGTAACGTTCAGTAAGCGTCGTTGCATTGTCTTTCTTATCGTTGCCGTCGCATATCACATCGCGTTTAGCTAGCGCAGGAAGGACGGAGTGGGTTCATGGCTTATCAGTCCTTTCCAGTCTTTCGAAACCTAGACCTGTCCATGTTATAGGTTACACGCAGCATTGCGTAAGCGGCAGTGTCGTTTACCTCGCGGCCTTCGCCACGCTTCCCGCTTTACGCGACAGCCATCCGTTCCACTTAGAAACGTGACGTGACTCGGTGGAAACCTTATCGGCCACTAGGCTCATGGTACGATAGATCAAAACGTAGGCACTATCGTGATCTGGCTAGTACAGTACACTTTGTACATTTCCGGACTCTGTCTCCGCGCACAATCAGCTTTAAAATAATATATTTGACGTAATTATCAATATTCTCTTCTTACACTTCAATAACCATCCGTCTACCTGTAACAAATAGCAAGAAGTCAGAGCTTCTACGTGGTAAGAAAAAAGTCACTTTCTCTGTCCCTATATCCCTATATACTTACTTACTTAAATCTTTAAAAGTATGCTACGGATTTTGATGTGGCCTTTAATAGATTCAAGAGGTAGCTTTTAGTATCAGTACTGTACCTGTACAAAACCGGGTCTGATCGCTGGTCCTCTAGAGGACAAATATCTCTGTATTCATGTATTTAGATGGCTGCGGACTCTTTAATGACAATTATTAGATGCCGTGCCGTCATAGAGTGCGCTTTTTCAAAGTTGTCTGACAGAATATCCTCTCGAAGATATCCTCCTGAGCATAGGAAATGTTTCTTTCTGCCGTGAACATTTATGATTAGACCCCGGATTCTTGTGGCAGTGACGTCACAATAGGGTGATTTGGGGAGTAAATGGAACGGTAGAACAAAATGATATATAAATTATAAGATAAGATAATATAAGAAATGACATGTTGTGTAAATGAATGTGACGTGCAATTGCGAATAAAGCAAACAGTTTATATCTAAGGTCAAACTTTATATGTATAGTATAGTATAATATGTATAGTATATATTCTGTATAGTTTGCATAAAGTTAATTATAATATTTATGTATGTTCCATTTTCTGAATGGAACAGTGGAACGAAATGATTATCCGACCGGTTAGTTTTTCGTCGTAAACTAGTAAAATTAATATAAAAAAAATCAATTCACTGGAATTTTTTTATTGTGATTTTATTCAAATTTGTTCGATTACGTATAATAAATGAAATTATGTTTTTCTCTGGTGAAATTAATATACATTTTTATCTTATCTTATAATTTACGCATAGTTTTTTTCTACCATTCCGTTTACTCCCCAAATTACCCTATTGTGATTGTGACGTCACTGCCACAACAATCCGGGATTTATGATTCGTCTATTTGTTTAAGTAAAAAATAATACCTACCCTCTATTTATTGTGCAAATAAATTACTTGCAAAAACCAATAAAACTTGGTGTTTTCTTTTCAGATTACAACGCCGCCCCGCTGTTCGCCTCGGAAAACGCCTCCAGTGGTGAGTTAACTTTGAAAAAACGCTCCTATAAATCTACCACAGATACCAATCAAGGTGTAAATTGTTAGAGCGAGCCATTCGCGTGTTTCGAGCACGTTAAGGAGCAATTATTTATTTTAAAACTTTTTAGAGCAATCAAGTAGAACTGACGTGGGAATGAAACAACATGAAATGGACGCTTGTATGTGTACAATGCAAGCTACGGTATTTTAGGAATATAACGGAAACTGAGTTTTTTGATAGTTACTGAACAAAAAAAAAATACGCTAAAAACTTCTCTTGGTCCCTTAAACACATTTTTGTAACATACCGCTCCTCAGAGCTTTAACCCTTTGTAGGCCACCGGTCTCAAAAACGTTATTTTTTCTTGTACAGAATTTATTCGTACTATTAAAATTAAATTAAATTAAAAATTAAAATTAAAAATTATTTATTCGATATCTTAAAGTTTTTAGTTACATAAACTGCGATGACTATGTATATAATGTCGTTGAGGCTTGAATGAACCCACAATTTTTTCCCGAGTTCCCTTCGAGTCTTGCCCGTTAAAGAGTTAACAACTTTTTCTTCCAAAATAAGAAGTGGCGGATGCAGAATTTAGTATAACACTTACTAATGACGTGACCCATAAAAAGTGCCCTAAAAGCTGTTAAGACACACGATGCTCCCTTATCCTGCCACTGCCTTTGCCTTTGGTTGGTCAGAATCTAGCAGAATTGGATCAGTACCGGAAGCATGCCACGTGATTAATTTGTGACCACCAAGGTTGGCAGTCCTGTTAAACCATATAGGAAAAGCATTTAGAAAACGGGTACCTAGTGTAGTACCTACCTACGTACTTACACGTCATTACTGGCCCGTAATTGTACTCGTAGAATAAACTTCTAAATGTTAATATTTCACGGCGTAATCATCTTTAAAACCCTATAAACCTTGTTAGAAGGATAGTTTATGCGGGATCATGCCCGTCGATTCATACCGGGGTCAAACAAAAGATGACTACTATAAAACTTTAACTGCACTACGATGGTGTCATAATAGCGAGCCAACTGCCGGTTACTTTTATTTTACGATGCCCGTCTCGGTCGGATTAATTAAAAAGATTAGGTATTAGTCATTTATTACTGGGCAGTTAATTTTACAAGATATACACTATATCTACGAAGTAAACGGCATGAAACTAAAGAAAGTAATCAAGCACGTAATAAAAGTAATATCCGTTAGTAGTGAAGTCATTATGATGGGATATAACAAAAATATAGCGATATTATCTTTTGTCAGCTGTTTTTCAGTATAATTTATCGAAAAAGCATGTTATAAAACATTTTTTTTAGACTTCCTTTTCGAGTATTCGTTAGTATTGTATTACTATCTTATAGCCAGTATCTGTTGTCTATGAAGGCCCTACTAATACATAACACTCCACTGGGTCGTATCTATAAATACTTATTAAGCGCAACGCATCTCCTAGTAAAATTCAACTCAACACTCTTAATAATTAAAGCTATTTGTGATTAGTCGAAATCTTGGAGCCAATCGTCTGTAGCGATAGCAGTGATTGCAGTGATACTCGGGTATAGGTTGTTAACCCACTAAGATAAGGTATCGTGCCCCCGACGCAAACGTCCTACATACTTCCGCGCGATCGAAAACAACATGCATACATATAAATAGTATGCTTATAGCCTGTGCAGTCAGGGTTATAAATATGTATACATTTTTAACCTTATGTCATTGGCATAAGGCGGAAAACTGTATACATAATATGTATATTGTATACCCTTCATTGCAGTATGTACTAGTTAATACTGAAAGGAAGTATCTACTTAACTAACATTTCAGAAGTAGGTAATATTAAATACAAATAATCTGCATACACATAAGGTCAATACAATTTAGATTTAGAAAAGTTCTCAAATTCAAAGAAATAAATACTTAAATTTTTTTGAATTTATTTTGATTGTCGACACGAGATTTCGAGCAAAATAAATGTAACTAAAGATGCATACTATGCACAATTCCTACATAATCCTTGTCTACTTCGTCTTTATCTTGCATTATTTTTGCAGTTGACACATTTTTCGAGCACCGTGACTCACTAAAACACGGTTTACAAAAGCCGATCTGAAATATATCGATAACACTTATCGGTTACCGACCGTCACCGCAGTGCACTGGGATTGTAGGCCGGTTTCACCTTCGTGCGTGTGCACACATATCCGGCGTAAACGAGCCACGTAGATGATAATAAACCTTATGTGCCAGCAATACGGTCGTGCATTGACGCAAATAAGTTAGACGGCGCTTATGTTTGGTTCTAAAATTATAAACGATTTTGATCGTTGTGCCGTGGACTTACGTTCTGAAATGTATACATATTATTAGACGTACGTCTGAAGCCTTATTCATAAAGTAATAAGGTGCAAAATTGTAAGCATGTTGTCGTTGTCTGTAAGTGATCGTTTGTGTCGAATAGAGAATTGGAACGAATTGTCGGTAGATTAATAGAAAATCGTGATGTTTGAATAAGGTTTGTGATGTGTTTTTATTTTAAAATTAATAATGTTTTTTGAGTTTACATTTTTTCTCCAGGAGATTGGGTTTTGATTTTGTTAATAACTAAACCAATGGTACACCATTTGTTTTGAAATCTTTATAACAGTATTTATTTCATTTAATGAAACCATTAACTGTTCTGTCATACTCGTAATGATTGTCATAAAATAAAACTGAATTTTTGAAATAAAACGAATTTTCGGCAATAATTCCATTTTTGTTTTTGATAATTTCGTCGAAAGGTACCTAGCTAACGAATCCCGGTATGGTATCATAATGTTCATAATACTAATACGCACATCATTTCCAGTTAGGTTCTCGAGAGACATAACAATCAGGATAAAATTGGCAAAAAAGCAAATCAAATAGATATAAAATATCTACAAACAGTCTTGATATTTTAAAACACAGATAATGTAATTAATGAAAGCGATAGTGAAACGTTGAAGGATATATTTAATAGCGTATTCTGATTAGAAAAAAATACAAAACTCACGTGAGACCCATTCATACTTATATTATATTTCACGCGGGTTACTCACTTTTTCAGTCGAAAAATGCTCGACATGTTTTGCTCCGTACATGAGGAGCTTTTTCAAGAGCCAATCGCCAAGGCTTCGTCGCGAAATATAATTTTATTAGAAAAAAAAGATATTTTGAATCTCCTCTAAATATTTTTGTTATCTACACTAATAAAATAATTGTAAGTACCAAAATAAAGCGGTAGGTATACTTAGACGCGAGCGCGGTTACACGTTTCTCGCCAGAGAAATCTGCAACTGGTTTTATTCACACCGAATATATACAGCTACATACCTTAAAATGATGAAATAAAAACTATAATCGCGTGGCTGATATTGCGTATTGTACATTATAGTGATATATTTCTCTGCAAACTAGATGATGGCGCTATTAAAATGAAAGTGGGAGATCTAGGTATTTAGTCTTGTCGAAAAATAGCCTTTATATAATCAACAACATTCTTTAGAAGGGAAACATTTTGTTTTCTGTAAGCTTATCTTATAGCTGCCATTTTCGATAATTTCTAATACAGATGCCTACTTTTGGGTTTTGTGTAAAACCGAAAATTTATATCGGGTCGCAGGAATGAAATAGGTACTTGCAGTGAACGGTTGCTACGTCTTCTAGGTAAACGGTAACTGTGAGATTTGTTTGCATTTTGTCAGCCTAAGAGTAGCCTAGTTGGTAGTGACCCTGTCTATGAAGCTGGTGACTGGTGATTCCG
>JALPQI010025032.1:0-11443 GCA_025490895.1 Thaumatotibia leucotreta
GGAGCTCGGCCTTCGGCCTTCGCAGGTTGTCGAAACGAATCGTCGGGCCTGCGGTCCTCCGATTCGTTTTCAAGTTACACTTTTTCATTGAGTAGCATGGGGGTTCTGGACTCAAGCAGCTCGGCCTTCGGCCTCGCGAGCTGGCGCGCCTGTGTTGGACGCTTCGGGCCTTCGGCCCTACGCGGAGCTCGGCCTTCGGCCTTCGCAGCTACGAAGCTTCGCCTTCGGGCCTTCGGCCCTCAGGCTCAGCTTATATAGTTACACAGGTTTTATTATACGTAGAAAAGCTTTGTTTTCTCGCAGCTCGGCCTCCGGCCTCGCAGGCTACCGCGCCTCTATGGGACGCTCCGGGCCTTCGGCCCTACGCGGAGCTCGGCCTGCGGCCTTCGCTGGGGTTTGAAGCGAACCGTCGGGCCTGCGGCCCTCCGGTTCGCTTATTAAGACAGTTAGAAAGGGCAGTTTCACTGCGTGGGCTCGCCCGTCGGGCCTTCGGCCCTCGGGCTCGCGCGGAAAGCACCTCGATCGTGACGCTCCGGGCCTTCGGCCCTACGCGGAGCTCGGCCTTCGGCCTTCGCGGGCTTGTCGCCTCGCCATCGGGCCTTCGGCCCTCAGGCTCGGCTTATTAAGATACTGGGGTTGTTGAACGCTTGGTAGCTCGATTTGCTCGGAGCTCGGCCTTCGGCCTTGCTTTAAATTACTTGGAGGTGACTTGCTTGGGCCCTCGGGGTGAAGCTCCGGGCCTTCGGCCCTCCGCGAGGTCGGCCTTTGGCCTCCCACCCTGAAGCTCGCCCTTCGGGCTCGCTTAACATAGATTTATATTGGTTCTGGTAATGTTCCGGCCCTCCTGCAGCGAGGCCTTCGGCCTCGCCCAAAATTACTGGGGTTCGGGACCCCCTTGGGCCCCGGAAGTGAAGCTCCGGGCCTTCGGCCCTCCGCGGGGTCGGCCTTCGGCCTCCCGGCCTGAAGCTCGCCCTTCGGGCTCGCTTAACTTACTTGGGATTTTGACTTTTTGTTCGGGGTCGCCGCCATCTTGGATTTTTTTCCAAATTTTTTTTCAGATTATCACTCCTGGGCTCAAATCATGCCCGCATGCCAAATTTGAGCGCGATCGGACCATTATTTCGAAAAATCCATACAAAATTTTTTTTGTGCAGAAAATCATAAAAAAATTTTTTCGGAATCTGGAGAGCCCAAAAGTCACGCACAGCGATTTCCAGCTCGATCGGATGAAAAAAAATTTTTCGAAAAAAAAAAAAAATTTTTTTTTGCAAAAATTTTTTTCCCACCTGACAGCTCTTGGGGTCCTCTATGACATTTGGTCGAGCACCCCCCACCTATCTCAGCCCGTTTAAGAGTTCCCATACAAACTTTGACGGGCCCTACGGCGGCCATCTTGGATTCAAGAATCACAAAAACACTTTTTCTTTAATCTAGGACCCTCAGAGATTCTACCACAAAAAAATCCGGCTCGAAGGACCATTTTGAAAATTTGGTGCAAAAATTTTTTTTTTTTCGGCAAAAATTTTTGCGGCTTTAAAAACTGTCAGCAGTTCCCTATGACATTTGGTCGAGCACCCCCCACCTAGGTCTCACCGTTTAGCCAGGCCGTCGATCAAAAAAGTGGTCTTTTCCAGTAGACCAATCTCCATATTTTTCCGGATCTACGTTTTTGCTCCTCTATACAAATCACCAACTTTTTCTCAGCCAGTACTTACCGTTGCGAAATAAAGTGTATCGTTTAGAAATCAGTCGGGATGCAGCTATATATATTATTAACTAGTTATTTTTTTGTGCGCGAGGCCCGAGGGCCTCGCGGCGGCTCTTATGTTGTGAGGTAAGAGGCCGAAAGAAAATATTTTTTGTGCTACAGTTTAAAAAAGTTTTGCCTAGGCGTTGGATTCTGCGATGGGAAGGGAGGAGAGCGGTGGTGTGCCTTTTTATTGTTTACCCGACAGTTATTTAACAAAATATTCATTATGCCAAAATTTAATTTGTCACAGTTCTAACCCAACCTACCTTACTTTCTTTATGGCAGTTTAATTTTTTAAGGGGTCACAGTTCTAACCTAACCTAACCTATTGTCTGACAGCAGTTTCATTTTGTAGGTGGGGGGTCACAGTTCTAACCTAACCTAACCTATTGTCTGACAGCAGTTTCATGTTGTGGAGGTTCGCAGTTCTAACTTAACCTAACCTTTTGTCTGACAGCAGTTTCATGTTGTGGAGGGTCACAGTTCTAACCTAACCTTTTGTCTGGCAGCAGTTTAATTTTGTGGGGGGTCACAGTTCTAACCTAACCTAACCTATTGTCTGACAGCAGTTTCATTTTGTGGGGGGTCACAGTTCTATCCTTATCTAACCTATTGTCTGACAGCAGTTTCATGTTGTGGAGGGTCGCAGTTCTAGCTTAACCTAACCTTTTGTCTGACAGCAGTTTCATGTTGTGGGGGGTCACAGTTCTAACCTAACCTAACCTATTGTCTGACAGCAGTTTCATTTTGTGGGGGGTCACAGTTCTAACCTTATCTAACCTATTGTCTGACAGCAGTTTCATGTTGTGGAGGGTCGCAGTTCTAACCTAACCTAACCTTTTGTCTGACAGCAGTTTCGTGTTGTGGAGGGTCGCAGTTCTAACCTAACCTATTGTCTGACAGCAGTTTCATGTTGTGGAGGGTCGCAGTTCTAACCAAACCTAACCTATTGTCTGACAGCAGTTTCATGTTGTGGAGGGTCGCAGTTCTAACCTAACCTAACCTATTGTCTGACAGCAGTTTCATGTTTTGGAGGGTCACAATTCAAACCTAACCTATTGTCAGACATCAGTTTCATTTTTTAAGGGGCCAAAGTTCAAACCAAACCTACATTCTAATAGCAATTTCATTTTCCAGGAGTTCACAATTCTAACTTAACCTACTTTCCAAGTAGTTTCATTTTCCAGGTGATGACACGGATTTCGATGATTCGGACAAATAACTTTATAAAAATTGACTTTTCTAGTAGCTAATGTGGATGACAAAATGATGATATAATATTGCATGTGATAAATACGAATTTCGATGACTCTGACAAATAACACTATGGAAATTGAATGTAAGGGAAGTAACTGGTAAATGGTTATTATAGTAAACAATAAAGTATGCAATATTACTTATGCTGTTTGAATAGGATGGCAAAAAATTTATGGCAAATGAAATTCTCTTCTCGAAAAGGGGGGATGGGTATTCCGTGCCTGTGCCTGTGATTAGGCCTGGAAACTGCCCACTGCAAACTGGAAAGAGCCCATCATTTCTTAAGAATCAACGTATAGTAAGTAGCAATTGTACAATCGGCAAGGAAAAAAATGTTCTTTACTGATTGTACAGTAAGTAACTAATACCTACTATACAGGGTGTAATCGTTAAGTGTTGCCAGGCCATAATTCCGTAATTATAGCAGATACCAGAAAACTTCTAACTGATATCAAAAGTACGTTACCCAACGAGTAAAATTACACTAATAACTTCTTTGAAATAAAATCAGAGATATTTCATATATTAACTTCAAACCCTTCCATACATTTAGTACGTAACCGTTCGTTCAAAGAGTAGTTTAATACGAATATTTTTTTATTTATGAATAAATGTTAGATTAATTATTTCATAAACGGTAGTATTATTATTTTATTACAATGTATTCGTACAAATAACGAATCTCTAACAGTTTTATGTTATAACATCCGACATTTTTTAAGGCTAGTCGTCATACTAAATGTATGGGAGCGTTTTAACTTAGTATTTTTAATATTACTCCATCTATTTAGAAAAAGTTATTCATACAATTTTACTCGTTGGGTAACGCACTTTCGATATCAGTTGGCAGTTTTCTGATATCTGTTTTGTTTCATCATTTTTCATCATCGGCCTATGTTAGTCCACTGCTGGACGTAGGCCTCTCCTATTAACTTTGCGTATAGACGCATTAGGAGGTAAATCGCCACGCTGGGCAAGCGGATTGGCGATCGCAGTAATGTGTCCACTATGATGACGCTGCTGCCCATCATCAATCTTGTAAATTGTCAGTGACACTTCAATCCCTTAGTCGACTTTTACGACACCCGCAGGAGGGAGTTGGGGTGATGACAAATGTATTCTTACTGCCGTCACCACAAATTCAAATTTCCTATGGGCAGACAATTTTTCACTCCTATATTTTTGACTTTGCTGCTTGTTTCGTGTAACAACAGTTGTGAGTTTTCAGGAGAAGATTTGGACGTAATGATACGATAATTCCAACTCACATAAGTAATCAACACTTTCTGTCAAGGGAATGTAATCGTGTAACTATGTCCATTTATACACAAATGGCAAAAACTATTACGTGCCTTGAAAAGTTAAATTTAATGTCTGCAAAAGTCTGATTGTTAATTAATTGAATGATGTTATTGTTATGTTGTTTTAGTGTTGTATTATTATATTAAATAGTGATCAGGGTATGATTCTGATGTTTGTCATTTTTATGACAATTCGTTAGGTAGGTACATTATTTCTTGGATTTGAACAATTTTACATCTCTCTCTATTTTAGCTACACGATAAGTAACCATAGCGATACATGATGCCATTACAGTTTTCAAGTTTATAGGGTTCCGTAACCCTTATATATTCATCATGTCTATCTATCCCTCTGTCACAGCCGATTTACTCGGAAACTATAAATGCTACAGTAAAGAAATTTGGTAAGGATATGTGTTGTATGAACCGCGCAGAATTATGATATGACATTATATAGTAAAAAAATGGGGATTGGGGCCCTACATACAGGTAAAGGTGCGTTCAAACCAAAAGAGCATTCGCTGTTCTAATCGAATTTCGTAGAGTCCCCACTCTACGAAATTCGATCGCTACACAAAACGTGATTGGTTGATTTCGTAGAACGGGGGATAGAACAGCGAATGCTCTTTTGGTTTGAACGCACCTTAACGGAGGGATAGATTTTTTTTAGATGTATATTAACGTGTGGGGTATCATAGAAAGAAAAGTCTTTGAAAATGATATGAAGGTTTAAAAATCCCATTTTTATTTAAGCTATCCGTTTTCGAAATATCTGCTCTCACAGTCTGAAAAGTGCCCCCCCCCCCCCTCTATTTTTTAAACTATGCAGTAAAAAAAATGTTATGCATGTCATAAACTCTTTCAACGATTTTTGCTTTGATTAAATTATATCTTATAGTTTTTAAAGAAGGTCGATTTACTGTATTTTTTAATGATAAATTGATAATTGTACAGAATCCTTTGCGCCCGAATTCGACTCGCACTTCGCCGGTTTTTAGGGTTCCGTAGCCAAAATGGCAAAAACGGAACCCTTATAGATTCGTCATGTCCGTCTGTCCGTCTGTCACAGCCGGTTTACTCGGAAACTATGAATGCTACAGTAACGAAATTTGGTAAGCATATGTGTTGTATGAACCGCTACAGGATTATGATACTAAATTGTAAAAAAAAACCATTGGGGTGGGGGCCCTCCATACATGTAACTGAGGGATAGAAAAATTATTTTAGTTGTATATAAGCGTGTGGGATATTAATAGAAAGGTCTTTGAAAATGATATGAACGTTTATAAATCTAATTTTTATTTAAGCAAATCGAGATATCAGCTCTCAAAGTCTGAAAACTGCCCCCCCCCCTCTAAGTTTTAAACTACGCTATACAAAATTCTAAAAAAAAATATATGTTATGCACATTAATAAACTCTATCAACGATTTTTGGTTTGATTAAATTATCTCCTGTAGATTTTGAGGTAGGTTGATTTAACTGTATTTTTTAAATAATAAATTGATTATGGCGCGAAGGGTTCCGCGCGCGAGTCCGACTCGCACTTGGCCGGTTTTTTTTAATTGTTGAAGCACTATTTCTACCAAACGGCCCGGATCGGAAAGAATACGAACGTATGTGGCGACATCCAATCGTGTCCGGCAGAATGTCGTCACATGCGCTTGGCCCCAAACATATGTCACTGATATGTAACAATTATAGGTAAAATGGTGAAAGTATTCTAGTTAAAGGGGTAGAATAGCGGCGGGAAGTTCATCATTTAACAATACGAGGGTTGCGTGGTGAAACCCGATAAGTCGAGATAATTTTGCATTGAAATGTCAACCTCACGTAAGTGTCATATAGTTCGTATTTCAAAAACCGGTTTGCTCGACTTATCGGGTTTCACCAGGCAACCCTCGAATACAGAAGCAAGCAGGAAAGAAAAAATTAAAATGTGTTGCCAACATACGCATTATCACGTCTACGCAATGTTACGTTGAACGGCATGATTTAATAAATATTTTTAGTTGGTGCCACTCTACGCAATATTACGTCTACATAGTACTGCGGACATTGGCATTCATGAAGTACTTTTTAAAATTGATGCCAGCTACGCAATAATGCGTAGAAGCAGGCCATTTATATGGTGGCCACCGATTTCTAACCACCGTTTACCTTTGGCACTCAATGGGTTAATGGAAAAGTAGTCTTGGGTTCTTACGAGATACCGGAGTTGTGTGTTATGTTTTGATTTTATTGTAAACCCCTAATCCTATGTGAGGAGTAAAACCATTCAAGACAGAAATTAAGTTTGATTCATTTTATTTCAATAATAATATTACTTAAAAATAAGGAGGTTCATAATTAATGCTTATAATATTATAGCACCTATTCATAAATAAATTAGGAACAGTATGTAGTTAATAGAGAAAGAATAAATATATAGCAATGATACATTATAAAATTTTATTCCCGGGCAATCCCATATTTCTGCTTTCAAGATTTGTATTAAATTCCATTAACAAACTCCCTTAGTCCTTAGTCGCATCTGAATAAAACGTCATACTTCGCAGCCTATTATAAGGAACATAACAACAATATTTCATTGGATGTTTAAGAAAATTTAATAGTTCGATAGATAGGTATAGGCATTTAACAATAAATATTTTTGTACGAAAACATTTGTAAGTAGGTACCTATGTAATATGTGTAATAAGTACGTACTTAGTAGTAATTCAATTATAGTTGGAAATTTCTAAGAATTAACTTTTTTGACAGTTATAGATTAAACCTTATTAATATGAGGGTAAGGCTAACAGTTTTCCGATAGTCTTAACGTCATATATATGCGAGTGAATTTAGTAAAACGCCCCTTTGTCGTTTGCCATAAAGCCGCTTTGTCAGAAAAAATTCAAAAAAATATTTTTTGAATAGCTATTGAGAATTTCTATAAGATTTGTTAAAGCACCCCCCACCTATGTCTCTCCGTTGAAAAGTTACCATACTAACTTTTTTCTCAGAGGCAAATTCCATACAAATTTTTTTTCGTCCAAAAAATCCAAAAAAATATTTTTTGAATAGCTATTGAGAATTTCTATTTGATTTTTTAAAGCACCCCCCACCTATCTCTCTCTATTCAAAAGTTCCCATACAAACTTTGAACGACCATATGGCGGCCATCTTGAATTTTAGAAAGTCCAAAACACTTTTTGTCCAATTAAGAGCCCAATCTTATCCTACCGTGAAAATTTCAGAACCCTAAGAGCCCAACAACAGTTTCAAAATGAGCAAAAAAAATTGGCCCGATCCATGAATTTTTGTTTTTGTCCCGGGGCGCCGCCATCTTGAATTTTTTTCCAAATTTTTTTTTCGAATATTACTTTTGGGCCTCCTAAGTACGTCTATGCAAAATTTTAGCGCGCTCGGGTCATTATTTCGAAAAATCCATACTAAATTTTTTTTGTGCAAAAAATAAAAAAAAAAATTTTTCATAATCTGGAGAGCCCAAAAGTTACGCACAGCGATTTCCAAATTGATCGGATAAAAAAATTTTTTTGAAAAAAAGTAAAAAAAATTTTTTTGCAAAAATTTTTTGTCCACCTGATGGCTCTTGGGGTACTGTACGACATTTGTTCGAGCACCCCCAACCTATCTCTCTCCGTTCAAAAGTTCCCATACAAAGTTTGAACACCCATACGGCGGCCATCTTGAATTCTAGAAAGTCCAAAATACGTCCTGTCTAATTCAGAGCCCAACTAAATCATACTGTTAAAATTTCAAATCCCTAAACGCTCATCAACAGTTTCAAAATGGGCAAAAAAAATTGGCCCGATCAATGAATTTTGTTTTTGCCCCGGGGCGCCGCCATCTTGAATTTTTTCCCAAAAATTTTTTTTGAATATTACTCTCGGGCCCCCAAAGTGTGCCTATGCAAAATTTTAGCGCGCTCGGATCATTATTTCGAAAAATCCATACAAATTTTTTTTTGCGCAAAAAATCCAAAAAAAATTTTTTTCTAATCTCGGGGGCCCGACTATTAAGCACAGCGATTTCTGGCCCGCTAGTATCATTTTGAAATTTTTGAAAAAAAAAAAAAAAAGTTTTTTGCCAATTTTTTTTTCTCACCGGATAGCTCTCGGGGTCCTCTATGACATTTGGTCGAGCACCCCCCACCTATCTCCCCCCGTTTAAAAGTTGCCATACAAACTTTGACGGGCCCTACGGCAGCCATCTTGAATTTTAAAATTACAAAAAAAATATTTTTCTACTCTAGGACCTCCAGAAGTCTTGCCACAAAAAAATCAGGCTCGAAGGACCAACTTGAAAATCGGGTGCAAATTTTTTTTTACTTTTTTCCAAAAATTTTTGCGGCTTCAAAAACTGCCGGCAGTTCCCTATGACATTTGGTCGACCACCCCCCACCCAGGTCCTACCGTTTGGCCGGGCCGTCGATCAAAAAGACGGTCTTTCGAGGTAGACCCGGTTTCGGATTTTTCCTCCCTGTTTGGGACCAGACCCTACACGATGGTATACGACACGAGACCATAGGTCCCACCCAGGGAGCCACAGAACCATGTCAACAACAATCAGTCGGGTTGCGGCTATATATAATACTAACTAGTTTTTTGCTCTGTGCGCGAGGCCCAAGGGCCTCGCGGGCCTCTCTTTTTGTCGACTGAGGTCGAGGCCGTGGAGATGTGTTTTTTATTGTCTTTTATTTTTTTATTATAGTTTTTGTATTATTTTTTACTGTTATCGCAGTTGTTGGGCTTTTGACCTGGACTCCTGCAGCTCGGCCTTCGGCCTCGCGAGCTGTCAGGCCTCTGAGGGACGCTTCGGGCCTTCGGCCCTACGCGGAGCTCGGCCTTCGGCCTTCGCAGATTGTCGAAACGAATCGTCGGGCCTGCGGCCCTCCGATTCGTTTTCATGTTACACTTTTTCATTGAGTAGCATGGGGGTTCTGGACTCATGCAGCTCGGCCTTCGGCCTCGCGAGCTGGCGCGCCTGTGTTAGACGCTTCGGGCCTTCGGCCCTACGCGGAGCTCGGCCTTCGGCCTTCGCAGGTTGTCGAAACGAATCGTCGGGCCTGCGGCCCTCCGATTCGTTTTCATGTTACACTTTTTCATTGAGTTGCATGGGAGTTCTGGACTCAAGCAGCTCGGCCTTCGGCCTCGCGAGCTGGCTCGCCTGTGTTGGACGCTTCGGGCCTTCGGCCCTAAGCGGAGCTCGGCCTTCGGCCTTCGCGGCTACGAAGCTTCGCCTTCGGGCCTTCGGCCCTCCGGCTCAGCTTATATGGTTACACAAGTTTTATTATACGTAGTAAAGCTTTGTTTTCTCGCAGCTCGGCCTCCGGCCTCGCAGGCTATTGCGCCTCTATGGGACGCTCCGGGCCTTCGGCCCTACGCGGAGCTCGGCCTGCGGCCTTCGCTGGGGTTCGAAGCAAACCGTCGGGCCTGCGGCCCTCCGGTTCGCTTATTAAGACAGTTAGGAAGGGCAGTTTCACCGCGTGGGCTCGCCCGTCGGGCCTTCGGCCCTCGGGCTCGCGCGGAGAGCACCTCGAACGGGACGCTCCGGGCCTTCGGCCCTACGCGGAGCTCGGCCTTCGGCCTCGCTTTAAATTACTTGGGGGTGACGCGCTTGGGCCCTCGGGATGAAGCTCCGGGCCTTCGGCCCTCCGCGAGGTCGGCCTTCGGCCTCCCACCTTGAAGCTCGCCCTTCGGGCTCGCTTAACATAGATTTATATTGTTTCTGGTAATGTTCCGGCCCTCCTGCAGCGAGGCCTTCGGCCTCGCCCAAAATTACTGGGGTTGGGGACCCCCTTGGGCCCCGGGAGTGAAGCTCCGGGCCTACGGCCCTCCGCGGGGTCGGCCTTCGGCCTCCCGGCCTGAAGCTCGCCCTTCGGGCTCGCTTAACTTACTTGGGATTTTGACTTATTGTTCGGGGTCGCCGCCATCTTGGATTTTTTTCCAAATTTTTTTTCAGATTATCACTCCTGGGCTCAAATAATGCCCGCATGCCAAATTTCAGCGCGATCGGACCATTATTTCGAAAAATCCATACAAAATTTTTTTTGAGCAAAAAATCTGAAAAAATTTTTTTCGGAATCTGAAGAGCCCAAAAGTCACGCACAGCAATTTCCAGCTCGATCGGATGAAAAAAAAATTTTCGAAAAAAAAAAAAAATTTTTTTTGCAAAAATTTTTTGCCCACCTGACAGCTCTCAGGGTCCTCTATGACATTTGGTCGAGCACCCCCCACCTATCTCCCCCCGTTTAAGAGTTCCCATACAAACTTTGACGGGCCCTACGGCGGCCATCTTGGATCCGAGAATCACAAAAACACTTTTTCTTTAATCTAGGATCCTCAGAGATTCTACCACCAAAAAATCCGGCTCGAAGGACCATTTTGAAAATTTGGTGCAAAAGTTTTTTTTTTTTTTTGCAAAAATTTTTACGGCTTTAAAAACTGTCAGCAGTTCCCTATGACATTTGGTCGAGCACCCCCCGTCTAACTTTCACCTTTGAGCCAGGCCGTCGAACATTTTTTGACCAGGGAGCAAATCCTGAAATGTCAGATTTTTCCCGAGGTCACCGGCGCGCCCTCTATACGACCGTATGCAACACTTAATCCCACCGAACCTCCTTCTGGGAGAACAATCATGTCATTCAGAAATCAGTCGGGATGCAGCTATATATATTATTAACTAGTTTTTTGCTCTGTGCGCGAGGCCCAAGGGCCTCGCGGGCCTCTCTTTTTGTCGACTGGAGGATTGGGGTATTGGAGATTAGTTTTTTATTTTTTTTTTTTTTTTAATATTGTTTTTGTATTATTTTTTAATTTTGTTGCAGTTTTGGGCTTTTGAGCTGGACTCCTGCAGCTCGGCCTTCGGCCTCGCGAGCTGTCAGGCCTCTGAGAGACGCTTCGGGCCTTCGGCCCTACGCGGAGCTCGGCCTTCGGCCTTCGCAAATTGTCGAAACGAATCGTCGGGCCTGCGGCCCTCCGATTCGTTTTCATGTTACACTTTTTCATTGAGTAGCATGGATGCGTTGGACTCCTGCAGCTCGGCCTTCGGCCTCGCGAGCTGGCGCGCCTGTGTTGGACGCTTCGGGCCTTCGGCCCTACGCGGAGCTCGGCCTTCGGCCTTCGCAGATT
>JALPQI010025033.1:0-21624 GCA_025490895.1 Thaumatotibia leucotreta
TATATAAAAAAATCCGGTGCATCTGTAATTCTTTTTCACGCTAGATATTAATCCATACATCAAAAATTAGAAACAAAACATCATCCCATACAAAAATCACAACTGTGTCACGTTTTTTAGGGACACAAAATAAGACAACGAAAATAATTTTGACCCAACTAACAAATAGTTATCAATAATTTTAACTTAAAAATGTATGTGAACTCAATGTTTAAGGTTTTAAGTTGGTGATAAAATCAAGATTGTGTTCTAAAAGTGCGTGATTATAAAATAAGTCAAGTTTTTAGATTTTTTTTGACTTAAAATCGGTATAGGTATTTTTTTTTATTCGAGAAACAACAGAAGCAGTGACAAAACATGTAGTATACATATACAGTGGTAATGCATTAGGTAGTTTTAATAACGTTGTTCTTGTAAGCGATTTAGGTAGGTACTTCAGATAACGAGATAGTGCTGAAGCGTGGGCCCTAGTCTTAAGACACCCTTCACAGAAAATACGAAAGATCATCAGTAATTTACGTAGATCGTTAGACGTTAGGTGCCCAAGTATAGGTACCTAACAGATCTAAATTGATCAAACGACGTTATTATATGAAACGACTTTCGTTCACAGCGACATTATTCGACTTATGTCAATGGCAGTGGTGACAAAACCATATATTGTGAGATGGCAATATCACCGGTAGTCTCTGACTTAGATGTCAGTAATACATTTTAAAATACAACAGGGTGCTTAGACAAGTAGCCAATCGCTAACGCTTAATCGTCAATCGTAAACGAAAGGCAGCTAACTGTCTTTGTCGCACTAATGTGAAAGAGTGACGAAAACTACGATACGCTACTAAGCGTTAGCTATGGGCAACTTGGCCAAGCTTGGCTAAAGATCCAGGTATCTCGATATGTATTCAAAAAATAATACCGTAATTCATTGGAATATTCTTTAAATTACTTAGAGTAGCAGTACCATGAGATGACACGTAACGTTTGCGTTAGAGTTTAATCGATAAGTCCATCACGCTCGCTCCAATATACACGGTGCTCGCGAGTATTGCGAAAGATTTTAACTATGCAATTTAGACATCAAAATAAACAAAAAATTTTTTGAGACCTAATGTCTAATTCCACAAAAACCACTTTTTTTAGAGTTTTTGAATACTTTTTGACATTTCCAATACTTTTTATCATAACAAGAATTTGTTAAAATGTTGTTATGAATTTTTTTTAGGGACAGGTTTTTTTCGTCGAGTGTATTCTTATTTTTTGATTGTCAGGCAAAAGGTGTGGTAATATTAGAACACAATATTGTGGTAGCATTGTAATTCAAAAATAAGTTTTATAACGAGTTACGTCGAAAAACGGTTAATTATCTCTAGAACCAAGCCGAATCCAGGAAATTTTATATAACATCAAATACTCTAAATATGCTCAAGTATTCAGCATTAAAATCTTTTGGAATGCTCACGAGCACCGTGTACCTATAATTGCGAGCGTGAGAGACTGCTATATTATATATCTTCTTCTTCATCATCAGCGTGTGTTCGCCCACCGTTGGGCATACGCCTCTCCAACTTGCTACCACACAGCGCGGTTGTTTGTTTCCCTCTTCCAAACAATATACAGATAATATATTATAACCTAGAAGTTGTATTGTTTAAGTATGGAGGAAATGCTATCGTAAATGTTACGGCTACTGTAGCCGTGCCGTGAGTTGGAAAGTAAGATATGCTAGGTTTTGCTCGATAACGACGTAATGCCTGCGACCATATACAGGGTGGGAATGAGTCTACCGACAGACTTTACCAATGCATTTTTGATATCAAAAGAAGTAAAAAATATTATGAGACATATGTCATTTTCGGACAAAAAATATTTGTTTTTTTAAATTCTTTATTGTGATTTTTTTATACATGACCAGTAATAAATTGTAGGAAAAGATATTTTTTTCAATGATTTTATAATTTTTTTTTAGTTGAACCGTTTTCTGATACTTTTTTGTCATTTTCTCTATCTTTCATGAGTGAGTATGTCAAGATGAAAACGAATAGTGTAAGAATTTTAATCGTGCAGGCATTTATCAGTGAAATATGATGAAAAAAGTTTTTTTGAAAAACATGTACCTAATTATCTCTTAAACTAAGCCGAATCCGGAAAAGTTCACATGACATTATAGTCTATGTGGTCAGGAATACGCCTATCAAGTTTGTCGCGTTACTCACTAACCACCCTGTATAACATGGACGTCTAACGCTAGCTCAAAAATGCCCGCAAAATGAATTGTTCAATTGTGCCAATATGGGCGCACGACATAGCGCTTTTCTTAACACCGCGCATATTTCGGCGCAACTTTGACAAATGTTATGGAATATAGCGAATCAAAACTTTGATGGACCAATCACAAGTATTTTTAAATAGCGGCTTAAGTTTTTATAGGTTGACATTGAAATTCATTTCTGTGATGCATTGAAGAGGGGGAGACATTTGTCAACTAAAATTCAGGACCGTTTTTGAAAGGCAATTTAGTATGGCGTGCGGCTTCCATGTTTTATTTGTTCGTAGCGTAATGCATTCTATCGCGCTCACGCTGATATTATATTGGAGCGAGTGCAATGGCCTGCTTAAGTATCGAGTAAAATCTAACGTTATTGGTTCTTGCAAAGTCTTGGTACGGCTACAGGGCTTGTCCATTAATCACGTCATACGATTTTGGCCAATTTTAGATCCCCCCATCCCCCATGGTGATACTTGGTAATATTTTCAGGACCCCCCCCCCCCCCCCCTAGGTAGTCCCTTTAATAACACTTCAATTTACGTACTTTATCAAGCACACGTGACGGGAAAAAACTTTTTCGCAAACTACAAGGTAGTAAATGTCCGTGAAATTTTAAAACTTTGTTCAGGATTTGACATCTGCTTATGTTTAAAAGAAGTATGCTGTTCAGCAGAGAGTAACAAAAAATTACACGTGATTTGTCTGTTGACCCCCCCCCTCCCCTATGGTGATAAATCCCCTATGAGAATGAATATACAGTATGACGTGATTAATGGACAAGCCCACAGATGAAACATTAACGTTGATTTAACGCTAATTATTAACGTAACTTAATTAAGAGGTTAATTAAGAATATTCACTAAGATATTCTACCTATGCGTCAAAAACACCGTGCGCTTTGTTAACATTTAACTAGAAATAAAAAACGTGTTTTAATATTTGAAATCTCGCAAGAAAGCTAAAATTACGCCCGAGTAACGCTTATAGAGGCCGAAAGCTCTCAAATTCACTTTCAGCAAAGTAACGTAAAAACACAAGGCCCTCTAGATTCTTGTGAGACGTAATTTAGCAGGAGTCAGGGATCCGAAACGAATTGTGGAGTGCGGCATAAGTTAATTACACTAATGAACAAGGGAAGGTGCGCTCAAAAAAATCCACCCCGGGATCACTCCAAATTCTTTAGTAGGACGTTCATCGCGCGCTTCATTAGCGCCTGCCGCAGGGCTCACATGCCGAGGACGCAAACGACACAAAACAAAATGTATACGTATCTGTAGGCCTAGCTAAGATGCCATTATGCAATCGTATACGATAAGCGATAAGTAATAAATGTATGAGAAGGATGAATAGTCACGTGCCCATTTCCATAAAATATCATCGGAATTATCGCTTATCGTATACGATTGCAGAATGGCACCTTGGATAGGTCTGCTATTATTCACCGAAAAAAACAAAAAAAGTGACATGTAGATAAGAATTATTAGCGTCTAGTAGTTCCTCCAGGCAACCTTTAGGTAGTGAAAAGCGGACTTCAGAAAATTAGTAAAATAAACATACAACATTGGACAGAATTTTAGGTTTTCGGAACGTTTACTGGAACTTTAGGTTTCGTTTTTTTGCAATGTTTCGATTTGATAATGACTTCTATGGTTAAAAAAATAAAGTGAAGAAACAAAATAAAATACTATCAGTGCACATTTTGGAATAGGATAGAAAAATCGGGCATTTTTTAAAAATCCACCATTAACTTGTTTAGGTGGTATATGAAAAATGCTTACGCTTTATGCTTGTAGGTACATGCGATGTAATCCTTAGTCTGTAATTTCATGACTTAAGTAGTTGTGGATTTAGACTCTACAACACTTTTTAATACTACTTGATATCTTTTTAGAATTATAACTAACAATCATATTTAAATCATGATGAGGATCTTCTAAATGGATCGAAACATGTCTAGCAATTATCGACTTAAATTACTTGAGTAACCCGTTTGATAAATATTTAAGTACTTAAAATCTCATTTTTGGCGACAGTAGTTTTTTCGTCGTAAAAAAATATCGTGTCTATTTCGTAAAATGTGGCCTTGTCTTGTGTCGCCATGTAAACCGAGCCCGGGTATGGGATGGCCCCTTCATTAGGCCGGCGGGCGGTCTAAACTATATGGACCACCCTTCGCGGCTCCTTTGCAGGCTCTAATCAATTATTACTTTCACTGGCAATATCGAGTTGACATTTTCCGATCAAATTAACTATTTTGAGGAATAAATAATTGTAATTATATTTATCAGCCTCCGTAGCCTAGTTGGTAGTGACCCTGCCTACGAAGCTGGAGGTTCCGTGTTAGTTCCGGGTTCGAATCCCGGCGAGGGCATTATTTGTGTAGGTATTTATTTATCACAAATATTTGTTCCTTGATCATGGCTGTCTATGTATTTAAGTATCAATATGTATGTATCTATTATACAGGGTGGTCCAAACCTTGACGTCAAAAAATTTTTTTTAGATTCCTCGCGTCATGAGCTATCAGAATATACCCCATATTATGTTAGCCGATTTTTTGTAGTTATCGAGTTATGAATTTTTGAAAATTTTTTTTTGAGAAATTCTGGAATGAAGTTAAAAAAAAACTATTGGATTTTTTAACTAGTTTCTTTTTGTAAAAGTATTACTACAAATAAAGCATTTACTGACAAAAAAATTAGCGTCCTCACTTTGATACAAGTAGGATAAAAAAAAACCAAATTCAAAATTATGCGCTAAAAACGCATCAAAATAGCATTCATGTACGTAAATAAATAAATAAAACATATCCCAAGGAATTTTCGTATTCTAAAGACCGCCATAGACCTTGAGCCTTCGTAAAAGCAAAAAAAAAGTGATATTTAATGATGAGGATTTTTCGGAGCAGTCGGTCAAATAAACTTTTTGCTTTAGCGAAGGTTTAAGGTCTAGGGCAGTCTTTAGATTACCAAAAATCCTTGGGATATGCTTTATTTTTTTTATTTAGGTACATTAATGCTATTTTGATGCGTTTTTAACGTAAAATTTAGAATTTGGTGTTTTTTGTCCCACTTGTAACAAAGCGAGGACGCTAATTTTTTTGTCAGTAAATGCTTTATTTGTAGTTATACTTTTACAAAAACAAAATATTAAAAAAACCCAATAGTTTTTTTTTTTATCAATAAATTTCTTAGTTCCAAAATTTTGCAAAACAAAAATTCAAAAATTCATAACTCGAAAACTACAAAAAATCGGCTAACATACATGGGGTATATTCTGATAGCCCATGACGTAGGGAACCTAAAAGAAATTTTTTGACGTCAAGGTTTGGACCACCCTGTATATATCGTCGCCTGGTACCCATATCACAAGCCTTAATTGAGCTTACCGTGGGACTAGGTCGATTTGTGTAAGATGTCCCAGATATTTTTATTTATTTATTTAATTGTAGAATATAAGGCATTTCTTAATCGTTTATGAAAAATACAACAATTATTGATGAAAACAAAAATATATTATTTGCTACGAACAAATAAAACATGGAAGCCGCACGCCGCGCCGTACTAAATTGGCTTTCAAAAACGGTCCTGAAGTTTAGCTGACAAGTGTCACCCCCTCTTCAATGCGTCACGGTAATGAATTTCAATATCATCCTATAAGGACTGTTCATTTTACTAAGCGGACATGAAAAACCTCACGTAAATATTTTTTTCTTTTATCATATTTTATTTTTATTTGTGAAATATTATTTAACTAAAAATAGACAAATAATAAGTAATGTCTCAATTAATATATTAATTATCGGTAACTACATTTTTAGACTACTGTACTGTTTGTCCACGAAACTTATGTTCTGCAAACTGCTTTTTGACATTTTACGACTAGTTGCGATCTGTACACGTTAGAATTTTTTCAATGATTTAGTTATTCGTCTATCGTTTCTGAAGTGTACCTTCACAATAGGCCATTACCGCTATACAGGGTGTTCGTTTCGATTTGCTATAAATTAGACAGGTTACTTGGGCCATTAATAGAAGTTGTCTGGTATATCGGCTTTTGGAAAATTCGATAAAAAATATTTTTTTATGTTTTCATACATAATAAATGAAATGGTAAGTGTGAGAGAACCTTAAGAATAAAATAAAAGTAAATCTCAGGTGACTGACGGCACATGTCAAAATAAGTAACATTGGAATGTAATAAAGGTTGGAATACACATGTTCAGTGATTAAACTTATTTTTTTAATAACTCAATAACGGTAAGAGTTAAAACACTAGTTTCTTAGAGAAATTAATTATATTTGACCTAAATAAGCTTCCCTTAAAGTTATAGCATATGAAGAAAAACACGCTGTATAGGATGAAGATGAAGACAATTTTATGGATGTCGTCTTTTTAAACAAATTCTATGATTATTTAATTAAATAGCTCTAATAGGTCTAATTTGGCAAGGGCACATCATAAGGGTTAGACCTTATGATGTGCCCTTGCCAAATTAGACCAAAATAACCGGTGAGAGATACTATGTCTTCGATAGACATAAAAAAACCGATTTTGGATGCAATATTTTCTATAAATATCCCAGCTAACTTGGCCCTGTATAATCAAATTGCCTGCCAAGCAAGGGCGTTCTTCCCGAAATTGTTTTTTTGTATGATTTTCTACTCAGACACATACTCTTCTACGACAGGATGACAGTATTAGGACTGCGGTAATGTCATTACTATCATATTTTAGGTACCTTTTGTGGGCCACCAAAATGCAAAAATTCCATACTTTTTGAGTGAAACGACGTAAAGTTCAATAGCCAATTTTAAGGTATGCAACTAAGATTTCTGTGTTTAGACATCGGCGAATCTTCAAGCATATGACACTCTCTAAATTGTTTAATGATTTAGTATAACGTCGACTTAAAATGTCCTAGATATTTGCAATCTTTCACAATGAATATTTTTCTGTACACCATTGTGCA
Organism: Thaumatotibia leucotreta; assembly: GCA_025490895.1. Lineage (NCBI taxonomy): Eukaryota > Metazoa > Arthropoda > Insecta > Lepidoptera > Tortricidae > Thaumatotibia > Thaumatotibia leucotreta. The sequence continues at coordinate 7,242 of JALPQI010025033.1, forward strand.
GAATTAATTTACGATTATCAAATTAAATATGTCTTATCAGATATAGTAATGGATACTTGAAAAGCAAACATATATCAATTGAAAAAGATGGCTTTGCTAATTTCATGGCTGTAAACTGTTCATCGATCGATTTTAAAACCGATGTATAATAGACGTTTAAGTGTGTCCTCTTAGTAAAATGAACAGTCCTTAAAATCTTAAACCGCCGTTTAAAAGTAGTTGTGGTTGGTCCATCAAAGTTTTGATTGGCTTTATTCTATAAACATTTGTCAAAGACGTTGCGTCAAAATATGCGCGTTGTTAAGAAAAGCGCTATATCCTGCCCACCTTGTCCCATCCATGTTATATTATATTATGGTCGCAGATTGTTTGAAAATTTTGTAAGCACATTTTTTCTTCTTAGGTTAGGCTTAGGAAACCTAGTTCAATCCCCATTAGGTATCGTCTTAGGTAGGGTCGGATATGTAAATTTTGGCTCTGTTTTTTCCTTGAGAGTTGAAAAAAGATTCTTAACACATTCGCGGACACTCAACGCCTATAGGCGTAATCTCATTGTTTCTTCTATTGTGTCTGGGGTACCTAGTGTCCGTGAATGTGTTAAATTGTGCTTTTTATTTATTTATTTATTATTTACAGTAGGTACATGTGGATTACAATCTTAGAATTAGTAATTGTCCTACAAACTCTTCAGACTTTGACTGTGGGATCCCAGTCTCTTTTTAACTACATTATGTAAAATACATAGGTGTTATTTTAACATTAAATTAATTATAAGCTTATATTATTATTGACATGACATCGCAAATTTTGAATGTTGATTTTAAATATTACATGTTTTCATCTGGTGATTGTGAAATCCGCTGTTAGAAAAATTTAAATACCTATTTTCGGCGACTAAAAATGCCAATATTATTGTAAAGTAGTAGTTAGAGAGTAGGTACATAAAAAAACTCGGTACCCAACTTACCTTTCTATAATTAGTCATTGTTATTATTTCATGTGTGTTCGTTCACTGCGTACCCATTGTACCCATCTAGTAGGCGTTCGAATCGTATCTAGGCCAGTGAATCAATGAAAGCTTTACAAAAACCAGGCGAGAATCATTTCGCGAGTTTGTCGCATCGCTACAAGCATTATTTATTGTATTTACGCTACCTACACTATTTATAATTTTACACTAACCTTGATGTGTAGTCTGTAATATTTTTCCTTCGAATTTTCACAGAATTTTCATTTTCATCATCATTTTCAAAGAATATGTCTAGTCAATTCAAATTACAGAAGGAAAAACCACCTTACTTTAAACACATTTGCATTTGCCCTGATTTTTTAAGCACCGGACATGATTTTTCCGCCGACCCTTCTGCTTGTTTCGATTGGCTTCTGTGCAATTGATACTGAAGTTCATTAAGACGGCAATATGAATTCGGCTGTTTCCATAAAAAGCAGAAGGAGATTTTTCAATACATCTGTAGCAATAATCTCCGCTACACAAACAATACAGTAAGTAAATCTAATTACGGGCGATAAAAAGATCAGATACTTGGACGATATTAAAGCGATATCTATACAAAAATTGCACGCGGCGATATCGCCGCGAGTCCGCCGCGTGCAATTTTATATAGGTATCGCTTTTAAATCGCCCCAGTGAATCGCTAGTATGAACAGGCCCTATAGGGTTCATTAGTTTATCAATAAGAAACTTTTTGAAGTTATGCTTAATTATGACTCCATATGAGAAATGGAGGTTATGCCGTTGGGGCGGGAAGGTTCTTGAGTGACGGCCACGTACCGGAAGGCGTAGCGTGGTTAGCCCCCAAAAAAGGTGGACCGATGACCTGGTGAAGGTCGCAGGAGTCCACTGGATGCGGGTGGCGCAGGACCGGTCATTGTGGCAATCTTTGGGGGAGGCCTATGTTCAGCAGTGGACGTCTTTCGGCTGATATGATGATGCTGATGAGAAACGCGCTGGAGGAAACGGGTGGAGACAGTAGCCGTACCATGAGTTGGAAAGTAAAGGATACGTTAGGGTTTTACTCGATACGTAATGCATTCTATCGCGCTCGCACTGACATATTGAAGCGAGCGTGATGGCCTGATTTACGTATCGAAAAAACCTAACATTACCGATACTTGCAAAGTCATGGTACGGCTACACATCATTCGTACCAGATGCAACCACGATCCTCTCACGTGAAGGATCGAAACAAGAGAGAAATAGAGATAACCCCATAATTAATAAGAAAGAAAGATAAAAAGAAAAACATTTATTGCACAACTACACACAGAACATTAAGATACATTCATACATCTACAGAGAAAAAAAAGTCAGAGAAAGAATGATTTTTCTAAGATACGAAGTGCGGTAAATATTTATTCTGTGCCAAAACGTAAAACGTGTGAATATTGTCGTAAAATTCTTTATCAAACTAATATGGTCTGAAACGGCGTCCTGTAACCATTTTAAAATTTAATTTCTGCAACTCAATTAGGTAGCATGCATGCTGCATTTTGCTGGATAAAGAGAAAAAGTCGTAAACGAGACAGGCCGTCCGACTAACTGTACACTAAACCCGTTGGGAATCGCGGCTCTCGATAGTTTGGAAAATGAATTAACTTTTTTTAACGCCGTGGTGGAAAAGAAAATATAGCATGGTACTGCTTCTGTTTTGCAGTTACCATAGACCAAAATGTTAGAACAGCCATCGGCAATAGAATCTGGCGCTATGAAAGCCGCAAAAATATTTGTCACACTTATTTTTACTCCGCGACCATATACAGTGTGTGTCCATGACCCGGGCTTTTACGAAAATGGGCAATAATACGCATTACTACCAATCGTTTTCTTGTATTAACATTTGACAAATAATTAAATTGACCGTACAATTAATTTTATTTCCTCCGAACGATCAATGTAACGCGTGTACTGCTTAGTTGTCAAACATTGTGAGTGGCTGCGATCTGTCACTGTGAAGTGCAAATTAACGATCCATTTTGAAGTACATTGCTTCTCAATAAACTTTTCTTAGAAAGTTAATTACTTTTAAAATTAGCATTTTGAATCGAATAATGTTCACGGTTTGGTTAGAAATCTGCATCGCATTCCTCGGTTTCGATAAAAGCCAGTATCGTAGACACACACTGTATAACATGGACGTCTAAAACGCTAGCTCAAAAATGCCCCAAAAACAATTCTTCAATTGTACCATGATGGGCTGGACATAGCGCTTTTCTTAACACCGCGCATATTTCGGCGCGACATCTTTGACAAATGTTTAGAGAATATGGGTCAAAATTATTTTCGTTGTGTTGTTTCATACCGCTCTGTCACGGTTTACCGCTTAACCTATAGTTTTCAACTTTATCATCAATCATCATACTCCGTGTCATATGTAACGGGACTATACTAGACACGGCTGTTCAAATGTAATTGCCCTCATTCGAGTTACATTACATCGTGATGAGACACCGTGAAAATGAAAGCGTGTGCTAGGACGGGAAGGGCTGCGAGCGAGTAATGCGGCCATCATGCCATGCAAATTGAATCACGTCCCTCATCTGCTCGCTCGAGTCCCGGCTCCGTGTTTCATAAAATACCTGTGTACTACCATGTGTGACAATGTCGCTACTAAACTGGTACAGTCGCCATCAGGGTGCTTAGACAAGTTGCCAATCGCTAACGCTTAAGCCAGGCGACCACATGTCCGTATCGTACGCATCGTACGCATCGCATCGCATTTTGTCCACTGATATTACGATACGTACGGTGCGGATCAGTGGACGCACTTGTGTAACTTTCTATACAAATAATACTAAATGCGATGCGTCCGATGCGTACGATTCGGGTCTGTGGACGATTAAAGCTAGGCTAACGCACTAAAATGGCAGAGAGGGAAATAGCAATTGGCAACTTGGCTAAGCATCCAGATATCTTAGCGGAGCGGCCAGGGTCCTTAAAGCCACGTTTTCACTTACTGTTATGAGCTTATGAGCGAGCATTCACGCGTTCGTGGGCTGACGAACGAACATTTTGCCATGTGAAATCCTGTTTTCATCAGTCCCAGAACAAACTAATGCTCCCTTAGAACAGTAAGTGAAAACGTTGCTTAAAGCCGTCAAACGTTCGTCAGCCCACGAACAACTGAATGCTCGCTCAGAATACTAAGTGGAAAAGCGGCTTCACAAATATCTGACCAGGATGCTTAGCCAAGTTGCCAATCGTTTGCGCTTAGTAGTTAGCGTACCTAACGTAGGTTTCCCTCTCTGTCACAATTTCATATCAGGATGCTTAGAAAAGTTGCCAATCGCAAACGCCTAGTAGCGTATCGTTGTTTTCCCTCTCTGTCACTCTTTCATATTAGTGCGAGAAAAACAGTTAGCTGCCTTTCGTTTACAATAATTGACGATTAAGCGTTAGCGATTGGCAACTTGTCTAAGCACCCAGTGCTACAAAGACAGGCAGCTGAAGAGAAAGGATTTTGCACTACATCTGTACCTATATCCGACGCGGGTTTCGCTATATTACAGACTGAACCTTTCGTACGTAGTACATTGTTATTATTAGGTACTTGTTCTGTGCTACGCTAGGTTCATAATTATATTTTGCAGCCATTAGATATCGTCAAGTGCCTCTAAATTAAGTCGTAGTAAGGGAACAGATAGACGTACCATCAAATAACTTCTACTACAAGCATTATACATGTCAAATATTTGGTTTTACTGTTTGATGGAGCAATATTTAGTAAGATTGTTTTTCTATGGGGTACATAGACTATTGCAATTGTCTAATTATCAGCCAAATGGTGCCTAATTTGATTTATTTTTCTGACAAACATTTCAATTGAGAGACTAGCTTTAATCGATTAAAACTTTTGAAAGGCAATCATTCTTACTCAAGAGTGAGTATAGAGAGTATCTGCATCTTGCATAAAACTTTGTCTCAAAACTTGCTGCATTACCTTGCTGGTGTAAACTCAGCTTAACATTAAATTGCATTTATACATCAGGTGAGTGTGTGTGAAGGTTTATGAATAAGGGCGCGCTAACTGAATTGTACAATACGCGATATAAATTGAATCTGAAATGTGCGAGTGTAGATTGAATCAAATATCGAATTAAATATCGTTCTTCATTTGTTTGAATTGTTTGACAGTCTAGTAATACTTTAAAAAGTCGGTAAAATAACAATAGGGTCGGTAAAATAATATCTGTCACTTCAAGTTGTAATTGTAGTAATAGAGTGACAGAGGCGGAAGTTTTAAGGATTTCTATCATATCTGTAGTCCGTCGGGTTTGAGTGAGATTATTTACTTAAACTTTTTGACACAATACATACAGGAATATACAAATGGCGAACGTATAAGTACCAATTATCTATCCAAATGGATTCACGTTCAGGATGCAATTTTAAAAATATTATCCCTTTTTGACATTCACGGCACCTTAAGGCATTATCTCCCGTCTACCAGTCAACCATTGAGATAGATAAAGTTGGTTCGGGATCCGTTATCGTCAAGTTCGGTAACCCATAAGAATGCGACCCGCACTAATGCGTTCCGCAGCTGTACCATGAGTTGGCAAGTAACATTTACGTTAATCCTTACTCGATACGTAAAAACCATCACGCTCGCTTAAAAACATCATTATGGAGATTGGAGCGAGCGCGATGATCTGCTTTACGAGTACGTATCGAGTAAAACCTAACGTTGCCGATACTTGCAAGAGTAGACAGACACGCTACCGTATCGAGTACACGCTAATGTGCCTTCTACGCGATAGATCCCAACCGTCAACCGTCTTGATCTACCATTTTTAGCATTCCTTCCACACGATCGATATGTTTATGTTTTGTATTGTTTTTGTATCATATTATGAAATGTATATATTGTATATATTATAATCATATATTATTATCAGAGATCGCAAAAATTTGCGTCATTGTTCGCAATAATGTGGACATGACTCCAAAATTGATTAAATAATTAATCATTTAATTTATTTCTTACTTGACATATAATTTGATTCCTAGTCAATAAATACAAACGTTTTTTAAAGTGTAGATTTATTATAGATACTAGTTCTTCTAGTTCTCTAGATATAAAACCTTCGTGAATTCACTTTTTCTTAATATATATATATATTGACATTGATTGATAGTTGTCAAATTACAGTGATATTTGCCATACCTAGATTACGTACGTACCTTACCTAAACGGCAGCAAAATTAAATAATGGCATTTTCTTTAGGTACTGATGAGTACCGAATATCGCCAGTTTAGCAACGAATTAATGGCGAAAATAGAAATCAATATAATACGACGTGGAACTGGTACGTATGCGTATTTATACTATTTATATTGATATAAATTCAAACAACTATGCAGATACTAAATTAAATATATTTTCATTTTCTGCAGGGATTAAAGACATTTGTTTATGCCCCTGTTATTTTAACTTTAAAGAAAGGTGTTTGAAGTTTCTCTTGAAACAAATCGATTCATCAAAATTCGATAAATGTTGGGAAATGGTAATCGCTCTTATTCGTGAATTTCAATGCAACGATAATGAAGGTAAGCTTTCTACATTACATAAGTTGATGGTTACATGCACAAAGAACTACACATGTAAATTAGTATTGGCTGTATTGATTTTTATTTGCATTTTTTATAAAAAGTCAATGTTTGTTTTAGAAATTCAAGCTTCAACAGATACTACATGTATATGCACAACGGCGACCAAATTGAGTATTATGTTAAAAACGATACCTTTGCATAATTTTGAGAGGTTTTGGGTATTAATAATAAACTTAATAGAAAAATACATATGAATTAAAGCACATAGGTAATACTAAGAAATTGAATTTTAATATCAGAGTATGTACATATTCGTTTTCTGCTTTAAGTACTAACCGCCTTATTCACAAACTGTTAACTATTTATGTTTTATCCTTATCTGTCAGTTTCACATATGCGTTTGTCAAACGGGGACAAAACATAAATTAGTTAACATAGGTTTGATAAGCGTTTATGAATAAGGCGGTAAGTGCATAGATACGTCTAGGTTCTTAGAGATCAACCTCTTTAGATTGTGCCCAGATAAACTGGCCACTCATATTAATATTGCATTGATAAAAACATGACGTCGACTCATGTCAGTCTAATACTATCCAATCCATGTTTGTCGGCCAATTGGTTGTAATTTGTTGAATAATATGTCGCGTCATGAAGCTAGTTCTGATACCGTCCGAAATTGGATTGAGGGGTATGATGAATTTTCATTTAATGGTGTGACGTTATTTTGTAATTTATGTAAAATTGATATTGACACATCTCGAAAGTCTCATTTCACCAGACATACGAAAAGCAAGTTACACTTGAAAATAGTGAATGATCTAACTAAAGAAGAAAATTTTTGCTTTGATTTGGCTTTGATGATGATTTGTGCAAATATACCATGGAACAAATTAAATAATACTTACTTTCGAAAATTTTTGGAGAAATATTGCATTGGTCTTAAAATTCCTTCAGAGTCGTACATGAGAACAATTATATTTAGTAAAGTGTATGAAAAACAAGTGATAGAAATTCGAGAAAAACTAAGAAATGGATGCTTTTGGGTCTCAATCGACGAGACTAAGGACTCTTTAGACCGCAAAATTGCACATATTCTGGTTAGAAATTTGCAAGAAAATCAGCCGTCTACTTGTTATTTGATTGCATCTAAAGTTTTGGATAAGGTAAACGGTTCTACAATCTTTAACTTTTTTGAATCAAGTTTACAATGGCTGTGGGAAGACCTTGCTGAAAACAATTTTAATAAAATATTTTTATTTACTAGTGATTCGGTAAGCTATATGTTAAATGCTGGACTCAAAATTAAAACCAAATATCCACAAATTTTGCATATAACTTGTTTGGTACACGGAATCCATAGACTTTGCGAAGAAGTAAGAAAAAATTTCGAAGACGTTAACACATTGATCACCTATGTTAAAAAAACTTTCTCCAAGGCTCCTTCCAGGATTGCCATGTTTAGACAAATGAATCTAAATATTCCCTTACCACCTCAGCCCGTAATCACACGATGGGGTACTTGGATCCAAGCGGCATGTTATTATAATGATAATTTTGCAGCAGTAAAGAGAGTTATAGAAACATTTAACAATCGTGACAGTGTATATGTCCGTAAATGTAAACAGATTATGCAGTCGGCTGATGTTGTTGACAATTTACAGTTCATTTCACAACATTTTAAATCCATTTTGGTTGTAATAGAGAATTTACAGTCTTCTTCAAATACTGTCGAATACACTTTAAGTAAAATAAGAAATATATTAAATAATCTGGACAGTATACCAGGAGAAATAGGTGACCGTTTGCAAACTAAAATGAAAGCCGTCCTTGACAGAAATCCCGATTTTGAGGTTATCGCCCACAACTTAGAACAGAAAATAAACTCTGAATTATACTGGAATAATAATATTCCCATAAAGCTACTTAAGTTTGCCCCATTAACATCAGTGGATTGCGAGCGGAGTTTTTCAGCACTTAAGTATGTTTTTGATGTAAAAAGAAATAGACTGACTGCTGAAAATTTGGAAAAAATACTGATTATTTTCTTTAATAAATCTACATTTTAACAAACTTTTGTATTTATTGACTAGGAATCAAATTACATGTCAAGTAAGAAATAAATTAAATGATTAATTATTTGATTAATTTTGGAGACATGTCCACATTATTGCGAGCAATGACGCAAATTTTTGCGATCTCTGATTATTATGAAATACCTAACTTAAGAGAGAAAATTGAGTCATCCGCGTTCCACGCGGTGAAAGGGGCTTACCATTATCTCTTAAATGCGATTCATTTTAGGTTCGGCTTGTCAGTTTTTGACAGATATTCTATCATCGCGATTCAGATTAGGTCCTAAATTGAATCGCATCAGTAGATCGTGGTAGCCCCCCTGGTTTTATATAAACCCTATCAAAGACACAATAGTTGGTAGTAGGACCCAACCGTGTAGAAGTCCTATAACACAAACCTTCACTTTTTTTTGCCAAATCTCCCCGTATAGCTTTGCAATTTTAGAATTAGAACTAACGTGACAGCACCCGCTCTAGCAGAGCGCAAGCCCGCAGTACACGTCGGGCTTTGATCGCGGATACTCCATGATGAGGATCCTCTAAATGGATCGAAACATGTCGAGAAATTTTCGACTTAAATTACGTGAGTAACCCGTTTGATAAATAATTAAACACAAACCTTACTTGCCAACTCATGGTAGATGCGGCTCATGGTACTACCGGCCTCCGCGAAAATAGGTGATGGCCATTCCAGCCTGTCCCAATTCCACTCATAAAGTATCACGGAACTTGGATATTGCGATTCCGCACGTAGCAACAAGCGGTGCGAAATATATAATATGTATGCGGACACAGAAACTTCGACCGATAGTTAGAACAAAGACGGATAAGTTGGGCGTAGTGATGCGCTAAGAGCAGGAGTGTTGGCCATGTTCCTGAAATAGAGGCCGCGGGAATGTTAAAGACATATTTTAAAGTTTCGTAGCCAACAAGGGGCCCATGCAGTTTCGCCATATCTGTAAGTAAGGGGTGTACCGAGAAAAAGTCTGGAATTTTCAGATGATAAAATCGTGTCGATATACTTAGTTAGTAGCTATAATTTCTGGCTTTGGACATTCACCAGGAGGTCTGTCTGTTAAGCTGGTTGCGGCTGTGATCGTTGTCGTACTAGAAAGCTAGAATTTATTACAAACATGTATTGTATATGTTATACACTCCCACGAAACGGTGGAATTAATTTGACAACTTACCACCAAGCTATATATGGCCCGCATCCACCAAAGTGCTATCGGTGGAGACGCTTGTCTCAGAAGGTCCAAAAATCAGCGGGAAGGGACAAGCCTCCACATCAATAATACCTTGATATTTGCAAGCCGTATAAATTGGTTGGTTATCCATCTTTTATTTGACTCAAACTCAGTTTGGCACCCAACCAAATTACAAGGCAGAAAATTTGACAATCGATGCTTTTGAGCATTTGATTCTGTCACTCCGATAGCGCCTCGAAGTTGATGATGGATAGCAGGCCTCCCACCAGCTAGGACTAGCTAGGACTAGCAGCACTATTGTGTGAACTAATTCCGCAAATTTCGAGGATTTTACTCTGTCTCTGTTTGCATTAGAGCCGCAAGTCCTGGCAGTATCAGCAGGCCTACCGAGAATTTTGAGGATCAAAAATCATCCATAAAATTAAGAAATCATTCATGAGTAATTGTGTATGGTTTTATAACTTCCAGTAAATGTAACTGAATTTTCAACAAGAAATTTAAGAATTTTGTAAAGCGTAAATTTATATCTAAAACTTATTATAGTACACAAGACTACATAAAACACCGTGGGAGTAATTCAGGATTCAATTATTACTTTGTTAAAGTCATGACATTCAATTACGATAATTTACTAACGCTTGGAGACCTTAAATATACATCTCCAAACGTGCATTATATAATGTTATTCAAATGTTATTATTAAATACCTATTCTGACTTCTCTATAAATGATTAGATATGAAATGTTCTGACTTTTAGAGACTTTACAACTCTTGTTAAATTTAAATAAAATCTATTTTATGTTATAGTTTTTTTTTAAATGCATGTTAGTTGTAAGATGTACCATGATTGTTTGAAAAAAAATCCCGCCAAGTTTCTTACCGGTTCTTCTCTGGTCAGTGGTGAAGGGTTAGAACCGGAAGTGGTTTTAATTTTATGTGTAACTTAGACCATTCAAAAGTGTTTGTTGCTATCGCAATTTGAATAAAGAATAATTTGACTTTGACTTTGATCATCTGTCCTTGTGTTGGCGCTAGTAGGTTAGGCGCTTTACGTGACGGGAACTTTCTTACGTTACATCACTAAGTTGAAGGCACGAATCCGCTGCATCGGAAACTGAGCGCGATCCTCTTTGTTCGTAAACAATGTGCAACGGACGACGGTGCAATAAAACTTTGCAATAAAAATACACTACGGATTCATGAAAATTACGGCAGCGAAGCCTGTCGAATTCTTATATGATTTAACTTCTAAATTGAAATACCAATGACAAATACCGAACACGAGATGTAGCTCGTACTCACGTCGTTAGCTTGTAATACAGTCCACTCGATCACCTGGTCTTAGCAGTCATCAGAAATATGTCGTCTATAATGGGAAGAGTACGAGGTCCCTCTAATTTGGCGCCCGGGGCACGAGCCCCCTCTGCCCCCTCTAGTTACGCCACTGCACTGCGTGCTTTGTAGCCGACAAGGATTCTGCCATGGCACCCCAAAAATTACAATTGCAAAAAATCGACGAGTGGCTCGAAAAATTGAGAATTAAGGCCAGTACAACAAAGTCGCTCCAAATAACATTTAGGTACGCTAAGAAAAGAAGATTGCCCCCCTGTGAGTCTACGCGGAATGACCGTCCCCTAGGAGGCTTTTGGAAAATTAAGAAGAATCGAATTTTTTATGGTACCTAGGTACCGACTAGGTACCTACTGAGTAGATAATTATACTATAACTAGAAGAACTATTAATTCTAAAACTACGACTTATCCATAAAAAAACCCTTAAGGGGCTTCCCAAAAACCTCACTAATAGCAGCGGGAATGCACTTATTTTTTTGGCTATCATGTATAGGTGCACCATCTACAAGACATGTTTCAAGTAACTAAATTAGTTAGTGTCATCTACGTAACTACGTAGGTAACAACATTTTCCTAACTAGTGCGGAAAAGTAAACTTCGCGCATTAATTTCTCTTTTTAAGACACTTGTTATGAAAAAAGTCGTTCGATACACGTGTAAAAACTTCTTTTTAATACTATTTTACGTCCGCGAAAATGGGAGTTTCCAGTGACAAGAAGGTACCTATCCAGCAGAAATAACGCGTTTTTATCTTAGGTCTCAATTCAATTAGAGTTTCAAACTTCTACCAGTACGTGCTCAAGCCTTGTCAAAGGCTGTGATTGCAATAAAAAACCGACCAAGTGCGAGTCGACATTATCAATTTATCTTTTAATTTAAATCACGTTTGTTGTATGGGAGCCCCCTTAAATATCAATTTTCCGTTTAAAGGACCTACTCAGTAAGTCAGTATTGTACCTATTCTGATTAGGAAAAAAATACTTCTTTAAATCCTATGCTCTAATACTGAACTAAAGAAACACAAACCACATAAAAGATAAACTATATACTATGTGCCTACTTAAACTAATAGCAGTTATTGTTGTCCCTATCTTAGGTTAGTATAAATACCTACATTGTTTACACATATTGTTTACCATGTAGTTTTAAGTGTGATTAATATTGAGTACATTAAGGAACCGCCAGGTCTGTTTATGCCTATTTATCTTGTACTTGTGTACTTCTTGTAACTGTAATGATGTGACTGTTCTGGTTCTCAATAAAATAAAATAAATAAAAATAAAAAATAAGATAAAACTGAAAAGACGTTTGAAATTAATGCATTCTTACAAATTACTTTTTTAGAAAACTATGTTTTTTTTTGTGCGCAAATATTTTCCTATCCGATAGCAATACAGAGTGTTATTTAGGTCAGGGAGAGAAAAACCATTCCGTGCCATGTTAGTGACAAATTTAATTGAAGATATTGTGAGAAATATAGCGACTTTCATATACTCCTACATAATATTAACTTCCTTGACTGAATATGTGAACTGTACGTAAAATGTTTTAGTAAAAATAGCTCAAAGCTTCAAAGGTTTATTGCATTATCCCTGTCTCTTATCTGTACATTACTCCCAATTCGTAATAATGGCAAAGTGTGCACAAATGGTACCTACATTAGGGCAAAATGAAATTACCTGCCACTTGCGCCTGGGATGGATGGCGGAGTGGCCAATTTCGATGTCAATATCATATGAAAAGGTTATCTGCCTAAAGTAGCAATTATGTTTAAAATTGCTCTCTGATTTGAAGCGAAATATGCAAATTGATTATTAGATAAGCTTCCCGGTTCGCGCGAATGTTTCGGCGAAATACAAGCTTTCTGAATAATTTATATTAATGTTCTGTAAATCTACTTTGTCGTGTCGCAAAGTTAACTGAATTCGACAAACACACGCTGTATAGCATGTAACATATTGCAGTGTCGTATATGTACACGTAAAGTTTATGAGGAAAAGTCTTGACATGCCTGAGTTTTCTTTCAGCCGTTAGAATTGAAAAAAAAAGAAAGTAAGTACTACGAGTACTATGAATAATTTTAAGTAGATCAGTAATCAAAAGATCAAACTAAGGCACTGGTCTCACCGCGAGCTACTAAACTATGTACTATGGGCTATAAACACGAACAAAAGATACGCACTTCCGTGTAAATAAGAGAGACACAGCGATACTCGCCCGGCGTTAATAGCTGATAGCTGGGCGAGTATCGCCGTGTCTCTTTTATTTACACAGGAGCGCGTATCTTTTGTTCGTGTTTATAGCCGATAGTTCATAGCTTAGTAGCTCGCGGTGAGACCAGTGCCTAAGATGTACAAAAAAACCCACAAAATAGGCTAGTCTCTAATATGTTAAGATTAGGTGCTATTTGCTTCTTAATTTTAACGATCGATGATAGGGGAAACTTGCCTAATTCGTACCACTTAAGAGAAAGTGCTAAATATCAGGATATATAAATAAGAAATTAATATGTTTATGATATCAAAAGAATCTTTATTTATTTACTAATCGACTAAAATAAGAAATTAATTTTGAACTTCAATATATTCTGAGAAAAACACAATTTAAAAAAAGTGGAAAAAGTACGATTTAAGACTATGTATTCCAAAATCGTACCTCTATATCCCTATTTCGTACCGGCGTAACTTAGTATGAAAATTAAGATTATATAATTATTTATAGTCTCATTATTATAGCCGAAGATATTCAGGGATATTAGTAATATTTATTTAGCCACTAACCTTATTATATTGTTGACTTTCTTGCTTGCTTATTTCAGATTTAAAACTAACATTCTAACGATTTTTTTTCAATCCATAATTGTTTGTTGGACTGCATAATTTCATGGCATTGTCAAAAATAACATTACGAGAATATTTCTCGACTCCAGCACAATGTCAGTGGATCCAGACTTCATTGCGTAGGTACACAAATTATTGTCTCTTATTTTGTTTCCTCCCTACAACATGAGCCTGACCAAATTTCTTATTTTTTAAATTTCCTTTGTTAATATACACAGAGAGTTATTTCTATAACTTTACATGACTAAGTACAGTAGAGCCTTGATAATCCGTACATAGGCTAATCCGAACGTCGCTGTAATCCGAACTCCCGAGTGACCCCTTCCTCTTTCGCTGTG
>JALPQI010025034.1:0-18735 GCA_025490895.1 Thaumatotibia leucotreta
TTGGAACTATTTTATTTATTTAGTTTAGGTAACAATATGACTAAAGTAATGGTTTTCAGAATAAATAAACCTATAAATATGTTGAAAATTAAATGCGCGTATTTATTTTGACAGTTCGTTATAAGGTCGGCTCAGTGCTGCCATCTCACCTCCCCATAGCGGCAGAAAAAGTATCAAAAACCCTCATTATCCTGCGGAAGATTGCAAGCTAGTTCTTTTATTATATTATTAATCTTCCAAAAATTTACTTGTCGCCCACCGCTTAATATAGACTTTACTGGTAGGCAGCGCAATATTAGTCTTATCTGTGACCTGTCAACCAAAGAAATGTCAACACCTTTGACAATGACATTACGTCAATTACGTGTTGACTTGACTTTAGTTCTATCAGAAAAAAGGAGTGAAAACTTGTGAAAATTGATAGAAAATAACTCTGAATACGGGCTTTCTACTCGGATATAGGAAAGGAGTTTATAAATTAATATATCTTGAAAGGGTATACCGTAGTGTAACACCTAAATAATCAGTGTGAATAGTGTTTTGTTATTGTTTACGAAGCAGCTCGCTGCGCGTTGACTTGGAGACGAACGGGACAGCGGACGGCACCGTTATACCTTATTTATGAATGTGGGAATCTTCAATAGAGTCAACCACAAGGTGAGTAACATTTCCGCACGAATACTTACCTTAATAATCGAAGTTTTAATCTGCAATACCGTTTTAAAGTTTGATTAAGGTGTGCTGTATTACACTTGATATTCTGGTGAGTTAACTGATTGGTTCCTAATTAGAAACAATATGGAACATATGAGACAATACCCCATACATCAAAGTATATAGTTATGTAAGCTTAGGCTTAAATAAATTGTGATAATGTGAACTTAGTATGCAGTTCTTACAATGCTTTCAAAAATAAGGCAATGTCAGTTGCTACATGTTGATACATGGTCTTGGTATTGAGTGTGGAAACATCTAATGAATTCAAATGTATCTGCTAAAAATTAATCATATTGACAAATAAAGAAACATCTTACTATTAATTGATTTGACTGTCACATATCTAGTGTGTTCAGTATTGTATCAGTTGTTATTTTATTCATTGTTTATTAGCTTCTCTTGCACCGCTCACAGTTTCTCTGTTTTGCCCGATGGTTGACTGGTAGAGAATGCTTCATAGCATTAAGTCCGCCTTTTGTATGATTTTAATTTTGTGCAATAAAGATAAAATAAAATAAAATATCTTACTATAAATGTATAGATTTACCATAAAGCAAAAACGGCCCTAGGATTCAGACTAGTGACAGGAAAATAAACATAGTTATCAATGTTCATTATTATATCAATTATTACACTTCTAAGATAAAACTAGTACCAACAACAAAATTGTTCATGTATCTCATGTACAACTCTAAGTGATAATTACTTTATTGACATTTGTTAAGTTGGAGGTGACATAAAATTATGAGTATCCTTTCCCCAGGCATATATAAGAAAAGGGCAGCCAACACTTACTGCCAGAGATACTATCTGGAGATGGAGAAATAGACACTTAACCCTCTGCCACTGACGTGGTCACGTGACGTGAAATTATTGAACCTTGTTGTCAACATCGTAGTGGCGTAATTGCAAAATACAGGTGTCTGACAGACGTAACGTCAGTCGCAGAGGGTTAAGTGTTTTCTGAATTATTAACAATTTATTTAACTTTTAGCTAAAATACCACCAAACAACCATACCAAAATTCAATAACAATTCTCTGCAAGTTCTATGAGCCACCTACTCCATAAGCCTTGTACTGTGTGTTATACAAGCTTTTTCACTTTATCAGACACCCAATTACCATGAAATTAGAAAAGCTTAGTTTCAGGCAGCTTTATAACAACAATGAAGCACTAGATTTTTGGATTTTTTTCTTTTAATTTGTCTTTCACTGTTGCATGTCCACTTCTCATTTCCTCAAAGGTTAACTGGAAGAGATCCCTGAAAGGGATAAGTTCACCTTTGTTGTATCAAATTATTTTTGTCTGTTTCCTGTATTTCTTGTCAATGTACAATAAAGCTTATACATACATAGACTTCAATAAAAACTTGTTTTTGGTGTTAATTTTATAAACTTAGCAATATTATAACATAATAATATTCAATTCCTAATGATATCATACTTAATTGTTGTTACAACTGCAATTAAGGTTTTTTAATCTCACACTAATTGGGTATCCCTAAAGTGTAAATGCCTATACAATAAGATATGTTTGTAAACTAACATCACACTTTTACCAACACTCATGAGCACATTTCACAACAATGAGACTGATAATGATAATTACTCCTAGTATATTTCAGTGGGTGACTCATATAAAAATATTATTAGTTTAGAATGTCATTCAACTGCCAGATGGCTAGTTAGTAACACATTTTTATTTCAAAGCCACAACAATTCAGCTAAAATCAACATTGATGGATACACCAGTAAGCTTTATTTTATTTTGTTTTCATCCAAGACTTGTTCATTTCTTTTATTTCGTTATTAAGCGTTCATTTCTTAATTAAGCGTTCATTTCTTTATTTCTTAATTAATTATTATCAATTACTGTTTTTAAAATTAAAATTGTAGAAATTGAATCTAGACTTTATGCCTTCATCTTCTTTCCATCCTGTTACCCTCTGTTGTAGTGCTCGAATCATTTTCTTGCACTGGCTTCGGTCCTGGGCAGTTTGGGTCACCTCATCCCACCCCATGCCCAAAACACCCATCTCATGCTCAACGGATCGGCGCCAAGTGAATTTAGGGCGACCACGTTTCTGCTTACCTTCATCAAAATGTAATTTATTTTATGTGCTCAATAAACCATTGGTTGACAACTTGTTTCCTTGAAATAAAGCTCGTGTCTTAGTTGCAATTTAGTAGGAGGTTGCTAAGAGTAATGAGCTTATAAGAGTAATAGCTTCAAAAGGGCTTATTTCCACTCTGTCCACTAGTGTTATTTTTTTCTATGTTTTCATAAGAGAAATAATCTCTATTTACAAAGTGGAAATAAGCCCTTTTGAAAAGACACTCCTCAATTTGGTATTAACCCTCGAGTGTACAATAAAAGTTAATGTTTGTCATGTCCATCAAACCCATTCAACACCCACGTGTACGGTTCCCAGAACAAGGATTCAGGCGGCATGTACGCCGAGTGGAGCTCGCTGCCGCTGGAGGGCGGCGGGCACGGAGTCCTCGGGGCCGTGGGGGCCGCTGGCGCGGGCCGAGATGTGGTGCTGGCTGTGGTGCGACAGCTCACCTCGCACGAGCCCAGCCCGCTCACGACTGATGCCGAGGTAAGGAGTTTTTGAGTAACCTTCATGGAACTTATGATCCCCTGGTACATCGGCGCAAGCCGTGATGCAGTGGTGGCCGTGGTGTAAGATCGCCTTGCAGCGCAGCCCGCTAACGAATGATGTCGAGGTACTTTGGCTTAAACATTGAGTAACCTTCGTGCGGCTTTTAATTGTATGGTACATATGCGCCGGTAGGCGGCGGGCACGGGGTCCTCGGGGCCGTGGGGGCCGCCGGTGCGGGCCGCGACGTGGTGCTGGCCGTGGTGCGACAGCTCACCTCGCACGAGCCCAGCCCGCTCACGACTGATGCCGAGGTAAGGAGTTTTTGGGTAACCTTCATGCAACTTATGATTCCCTGGTACCGCAAAATCACTGGTCACCACCGCCTCTGCGAATGTTTCATCTTCAGCCTAATTAAAAACTCGATGTGATCGACACCGCAAATCGCTATTGACTTTGCCTCCCTGTTATACTTACGTACAACAAAAAAGTCTCCTTTACAGCTCACAAGTGCAAACATCTTACCACGGATGCGCGATACACATAGAAATTCGGTTGCAACGAACGCTCATGCAGTCGCGTGACGCGACAGCATGAGCGTGTTTGCAGCGTGTTTGCACTTGTGAGCTGTAAAGGAGACTTTTTTGTCGACTGTACATCGGCGCAAGCCGAAATGTAGTGGTGGCCGTGGTGTAGAGATCACTTTGTTCGAGCCCAGCCCGCTAACGAATGATGTCGAGGTACTTTGGCTTGAACATTGAGTAACCTTCCTGCGGCTTTTGATTCTATGGTACATATGCGCCGGTAGGCCAAACCGAGATTCAATATCGGGGTAGTAGCTAAGATGACATTGCTAACGCTCAATAAACCAAACGTAGCTCTCAATCGTGAATGGAAGCAGCTCTTTGTTGCACTAATAAGAAGGGAAACTATACGCTATTGAGTGTTAGCGTAACAACTTGGTCATATAAAACCGAAATGAAACATGTCGAAATAAGTAATCAATTGCGACTGTCAAACTGAGCAACAGAATTCTAATCGGCATCGATTGTTTTATATAAGTCATTTCAGAAGTAAAATGTGTGATAGGTACCATATGCTAGGGATCGGAACCGGTTTTATAGAAAAATCTTTAAATGTTGTACACTTTTTATGTAGTAGTATTCAACATTTTATGTAACGATTAACATCATATTTTTGAATTACACCATTAACAACAAAATTATAAACCGAAGAACGAAAAAGAACGGAATTCAAACCCTTCTTTTGTATGGAGAAAAATCCGGTATCCGATCCCAGGGTGCTTAGCCAAGTTGCCAAAAAGTTGCCGCTTCATCGTTAATCGCAGCTAACTGTCTTTGTCGCACTAATATGAAAGAGTGCCAGAGAGGGAAAACTACGTTACGCTACTAAGCGCTAGCGATTGGCATCTTGGCTAAGCACCCTGACGTATTCCCAGGTGGAATGGGTACTCGAAGTGATCCGCTTCGGGCTCTCGCTTCCACTCCACGAGCACGAAGCCCTACGCGACTGCGTACGAGTGTGCTGCTCGTGGCTTTCCCCGCTGCTGCCGCCCGCGCCGCCGGCGCAGCCGCCGCCGCCGGCCGTGCCGCCGCCCGTGGCGCAGGCCCCGAAGCGCTACGCGAGGAAGATACTAAGGCATCTGCATAATCTGTTCGTGCCGAGGCCTAATGAGAGTGAGTGTTTTTTTTTTCATTTCAAATCATTTATTCGCTTGAATAGGATCAGATTACAGGTGATAGGTACAATTCATTGGCCTCCTAATTCAGCTGTACACAGACAGCATGCAAATATTAGGTATACTTATTCACATTATTACTTAGGTTCACGTTTATTACTTATATTACATTACTAGGATTTCGATACATTTGAATTTCATTTATAACTCTTGTTATATTAAAAAGAGTTCAATGGGATTTTGTTTACGTTACTGTCTTCCTTTAGTTTTTTTTTATAATTATGAGATTCTTTTCATTTGTGTAATTTGTTAACTTTAGCTGGGAAAAATCTTTTACTTGGTTATGTAATGCGGCAGTTGATAAAAGCTTAAGATTGTCACGTATCTTTTGATCTATAATTTGGAGTGGTAGGTAGCGTAAACCTTTTTAATCGGGTACTTTATTTTAGGTTAATTTCGGGGTCTAGATCATTTAGATTACAGTCAGTTAAATACCACTCCGGGCCAGTGACTATAACAGCTGTGATTTGACATGTAAATATTTGTAAATAGTCATAACATAATAAATAATAATGCATAAAATTATGTTTTTACATTTACATATCTGCTAATCTATTTTCATTTATAATTAAATAATCTTATATATCCTTCCCAAAGGGTGTCGAAAACTCAATTGCTTTAAAATAATACATTATTTTTTAACTGCATTACTGTAAACTGACATGCTAAGACACATTAATTGATTCGACCTGTAAAATAAATTTGATTGTGTATGTATTACTTTCCCTAATTATGTATATTGTATAATTATTCAAACTCAACTCTTTCGTTTTCTGAACTTTAGCACATAATAATTAATACTAGAGCAGATATGCCACTGCCATGCCTGTTTACTGTTGATATCTTCAACTATTCTGCGTTTGTGCGTGGCATATCTGGTCGCTGTTTGGTTTGTATATTGGTTTTATAATGCACCCATTGCTCTTTCTTTCAAGCACTCACATTCATATATCAGACGGAACTGGGTGAGTAACAGTAAAGCTTGATTTCCGCACGCTTACTTACTAATCATTCTTCATGCTTCGATTACTAACACTATAATATACGTATAACACATGGGCTGCACAATATTGGATGCTATTATAAACGGGCGACTTAGAACCAAAAATAAGGCAATTTCTATTACCTGCAACTTTAGTCAAAATTTACGTTCACACACTAAACTAACAAGAGATAAAATAAATAAATAAATAGTAAGTACCACTTCAGGCATTTCCCGGTGGGTCTTCTTAACTTCAATCCATCTGTACGAATATGTACTGTAAAAAAAACTTACATACATTATTTAATATTAAAGAAGCTATGACAGCTATGGCATTGAAACCGTTTTCATTCATTTTCCGTCATTGTGTAAGAAACTGCTTCGAGCTTTAATTTTTTAATCTCATCTAACTTGCTTTCCACCATTTTTCCATTAAAGGGGTAATGGAGCTTCAGTTGTTTATCATCAATCTTGCTTACATCGCTTGCTGCGCTACATTGCAGGCGGCGACCTCATCGGCAAGCAAGCCGTCCTTTGCCACCGGGTGCTCCGCCTCGCTCGTACAGTCGCGGGCTCTGCCGACCTCGGGGCTGCCGAGTGGAAGTCATTGTTACTCCTCTTACTTGCTGCGGCCCGTGCGTTGCTGTCCCCGCCCGCTCCGCACCACTCCTCGGCCGATCAGCTGTGTCGCCGGGTATTAGCTGTGTTGCTGGAGGTGTGGCTGCTGGCATGTCACAGGTTGGTTGTTTATGTTGCCCTAGTAGCACCGATCAACACCCCTGCCTATGAAACTTCCCATTTAATCAATTTTTGTGTCGTAAGTTCACGCTGCTTATTAGATTATGCAAGCAATGCTAACTGAGGTACCAGGACCGCATGACCATGACGAACGTTGTTCGTAGATGTTTCCCGTCGCCGCCGCTTTGGCGTACACTACGCGAGCAATGCATCCGCTGGCGGCACCGCGCGCCGCTTACGGAGCAATGGACGCGCGTGTCGCTATGTCTGACGGCTAGACTTCTGCGCCATATGTACGGCCCTCTCTTCCCTGCGATGCCTATCAGTAAGTTGTTTAATCTGGATTAAGTTGAATATTGAATTAACTATTCGCAATCATAGCAAATACAAATGTACCTTCTCAAATAAAACACAGGAGAATGTACATTTTTCGTACACACTAATCTGGGGAGAACTTGTTCTACTGCGTTACGTTTGAGTGCGAACATATTTCCTGCCTTTGACTCACATGATTGTGCTTTCACCTTCGTACACCAAATGTTTTAAATAATTAAAAACTATACATAGTCCTATTTTAAAGACAAACGGTTCTTAATCGCGTAAACTTACGTTTAATTCCGACATCCTTCGGTGTCCCCCAGGGAAGCATCCTTGGCCCAACTCTTTTTTTTAATTTACCTTAATGACTTGATTTCTTTGCCTGTCAGACAGGCAGAGATAATATGTTATGCAGACGATACCGCGTTACTGTTTCACGATCTTTCTTGGGAGCGATGTTTCGAGGTAGCGGAGACAGGTCTGTCGATGATCGCTAAATGGCTAGCTGATAATCTGCTCTCTCTCAACATCTCAAAAACAAAATACCTATGTTTTCACAAAACGGCTTCTTCTGTCCCTACCTCACGGCCAGATCTCAAACTTTCTCGGAACAGTTCTGTGGTCAGTGATATAACTATCTCAGGGAAAAATGTAGGTGTGGTTAGTAATTGTACTTCCATTAAGTACCTAGGAATAACACTTGATGAAAACTTAA
The DNA here is from genome assembly GCA_025490895.1 of Thaumatotibia leucotreta. Classification (NCBI taxonomy): domain Eukaryota; kingdom Metazoa; phylum Arthropoda; class Insecta; order Lepidoptera; family Tortricidae; genus Thaumatotibia; species Thaumatotibia leucotreta. The sequence continues at coordinate 7,834 of JALPQI010025034.1, forward strand.
ATTTCAAAAAACACCTTGAAGTGGTGGCGGCCAGAATTAGAAAGGTGGTCTACATTATGAAACTGCTGCGTCGCTGTGCTACAAGGGATTTGTTAAGGCTTGTGTACGTTTCAATGTGCGAATCGATCCTGGCATACTGCATAAGTGTTTGGGGGGGGCTCCACTAGCTCAGCACTTCTGCCTCTCGAAAGGGCTCAACGATTCGTACTTAAGGTTATGCTTGGAAAGCCTAGATGGTTCCCGACACATGCCCTTTACAAGGCTGCGGACGTCCTGACTGTGAGACAGTTAATGATCTTACGGGTTGTAACTCACGTGCACAAAAGAACTTTAAATTCGGTGGAATATCCTGCCTTAATTCGTAAACGAATTTTTAAAATACCAACTCCCGCAATAAAAACTGCATTTGCAAGACGTTTTCCTAACTCCCTGCATCCTTATATCTACAACACGGTGATGAAAGCCTGTAATGTCTCTAAAAATTCTCCTCGCGAAGCCAAAATAATAATTGAAAACTGGTTGAAAGGTCTTAGCTACAGTCAAACCGAATTGATTCTGAAGGTCATTACGTAATCACTCTCACAATCTTAGTAGCCTTTTAAACAATTCATTCACATACATACACGCACTCACACACACACACACACACTCACACACACACACTCACTCACACACACACACTCACACACACACACTCACTCACACACACACACTCATGTAACTAGACTAGATTGTATTTAGTTTGTATTTAAATAGATCTATCCATTAGAAAAAAAACCTACTATATTACCTAACCTATTTAATAAACCTTAACCTTTGTTGTGTTCTGTATGTTACCGGAGAATCAGACTATTTCTATGTAACCGCTTCCTTTAAAACCGAATCCGGCTACCACGTGACAGGCATAGCCTAGTGTGGAGCCACAAGATATTGTCATTATTATGTAACTAAGGTTTTCTGGTAAATAAACAATTTTTTATTTTATTTTATTTTTTTCTAATTATATCCTGACGTTTCGGGCATGACGTTACACCCGTGCATGTATATTCCGATAATTTGAATTTTCTTCCGAATTGTGGCAATCTTTGGGGGAGGCCTATGTTCAGCAGTGGACGTCTTTCGGCTGATATGATGATGATGATGATGATACATTTTTAGCAATTTTTGACTCCTCTGGTCACGAAAGAGAACTTCCATAAACCCACAATTTTGAGAAAGAGCGTTTGTACGGTACATAGGTGGACTTTTTCGTGAATGCACCAAATATATTTTACAGACAAACGGGTCTTAATCGCGTAAACTTACGTTTATTTATATCCTGACGTTTCGGGCATGACGTTACACCCGTGGTCGCAGGCACAAGTAAACGTAAGTTTACGCGATTAAAACCCGTTTGTCTGTAAAATATGAGTAATAATCGTGAAAGCTTAAATCAATATAATGCACCAAATATCATAAGCCACCTGGACGAACCCATAGATACCTCAATGTGACACTCATGTGGTCTCATGTACAGGCGAAGAAGACGCCAACCTTATTCCGCCGGACATGTCCGCCGAGGCAGTCATGCAGTCCTGGTACCGCATACTGCACACCATCGGCAACCCGGTGGATCTGTGTCGCCCGCACGTCATCAGCCAGACTCCTGACTTCCTGCAGGTAGGCATTCACTATCAGTGGCCTATTTCACCATAATTACAAGTGTGACAATTGTAAAATATCACTGTTACTGACGTCACAGGCCTCCGTAGGCTACGGCTACCGGTTACTATCGGACGGGCCATGTGCTTGTTTGCCACCAACATAAAATTATTACTAATAACGTTATTAAATTGTTAATAAACTACTTTTTATTTTCCGAAACCCGTGACAATTGTCGCAAGGTTTAGTACAATTCTCATTCAATCTTGACATGAGGTTCGGCATATTATGTCGGAATTTCGCTACAATTGTCGTGTTTTTTGTGACAATTGTAATTTTGCGTCGCAAAAAAGTAGTTATTTACTGCTGATTTATTAAAGTTCCTGCAGTAAATTTTATGTTGGTGGCAAACAAACGCACGGCCCTTCCGATGGTAAACGGTAATTGTAGCCTATAGATGCCCCAGATTGGAGAAACAGTAAATTTACAATTGTAGCACTTGTCAATGTGGTGAAATTGGGGCCAGGCCCCTATACCACAAAACTTTACAAGCGTACAATTCTACAAAATTGTCAACTTTTTGTATGGGAATTTATACAATTTTGTAGAATTGTACGCTTGTAAAGTTTTGTGGTATAGGCCACTGGTCGTTTACTTACTACTAATACTATATTTTCGTCACACTTGCTTTCAAGGCGCTTGCATGCGCCGGGGGAGAAACAAGAAAGTGGAATTACCTAGGAAGTTTTTGAAATGTCGGAATTTAATATGATTTTATCTTTACACTTTATTTTCGCAAGTGTGTAGAAAAACATTGTATGTATCGCGGTCGATAAGCGGATTCCAAGTCTTGTATAAGTATAACCCTGATATGGTCTAGGTGGCACCAAATCTGGGTCTGATGATGGAATCTCAGGGAAATCGGTTAAAGACGATTTTTTTTATTGTTGATTATTTGTAGTCTCACCTCTTATAAATCGTGTGTACTTAAACAGTACTCAGTGCTAGAGGAGGGGGCCCGCGACCCGTCGCAGCACCCGTGCCTGCAGGCGCTACCGGCCATCTTCCACAACGCCATGCGAGGGCTCGCAGCGCACGTCGACGCCTTCCTCGGTACGTATGCTGCCCTGGTACTTGGCGATAATCATGGGAATGTCTTGTGTATGCGTTTTGTTTATTGAGTGAGTATTGCCTATTAAAATTTATCGATTGCTGTCATGTAACAAGTATGCATACTCTGCAAAACTATGGGCAGTAAGTATGCATAAGTATGGGCAGCCAACTCTTCGCGCCTACATTTTTAGAATATGCCGCCTTATTCTACTGATCAGTCAGCCTCTGTAGCCTAGTTGGTAGTGACCCTGCCTACGAAGCTGGAGGTTCCGGGTTCGAATCCCGGCGAGGGCATTCTTTGTGTATTTATTTATCACAAATGTTTGTTCCTTGGTCATGGCTGTGTATGTATCTAAGTATCTATACGTATCTATCTATTATATATATCGTCGCCTGGTACCCACAACACAAGCCTTAATTGAGCTTACCGTGGGACTAGGTTGATTTGTGTAAGATGTCCCAAGATATTTATTTATTTATTTATAATCTAATTGGCCAGAGATTAAAATGAAAGTACCACCACAAGCTTAAGGGCCTTTACGAGTTTAATCGTAAAACAAGTATTTGGTTGCTATAGCGTAATGTGCAAAAGTTTCGAGATTACTAAAATGTCGACGTAGGTTTGTTCGTTTCGGGAGACGTAGCAATTGGAAAAAATAACTGAGTTTGGCGCCGTTATAATAGTTAAACCAGAAAAGGCTTTTCACAATAAACAAATATAACATTTGCTTTAAGCTTCCCGATTCCTTTTTAATTAATTTATATTTCAGAAGAGTTTCAATCATATTTATGTTTTCATAAATGGCAGTCATTTTGATTATACCTTTTTAAGTTATGGTAGTAGTGCGATTGTGTGCATTGGGTTTGGGTGACGGGACTTATTTATACTGTGTTATACACCGTGGGATTGTTGCATTTAGATTTTATTATTATATTTTGAGGCTGGTGTTCGACCTGTGTATAGATATATCGCTATGGCACAATTTCTAGGTAGTACATACGCCAACGCGGCTATCTGACTATTCGAGAGATAAGTATAATGCTCGTAAAATGGTTAGTCATGTAAACGCGTTGGCGATCGTACGGCGGACAAAAACACTTGGACCGGTAGTGCAAAGTATTGAAGCCGCAATTTCAATATTTTTGAATACAAAATTCAAATAGGTTAATATGATATGTGAATGAACTGTCGCTGTCCATTCAAAACAGCTTGTTTCTAAAACAGCCTGAGTAAAGAATAGAAGAATAGTCAAAAAAACATTTTACAGACTACAAAAAGTAAACAGGACCGTGCACTATTTCTTTAGCTATTAAAACAAAACTACGTCTTCAATATCTTGCACTATCTATTAGTTATATTACAGATCTCAGTATGTTTAGTCATTTGGAGTTTTATGCTTTTCTACTCTCTTATACCTATGTCTTAAAATCTAGTTTGGTTAACCATTCGTGTCATTATCAGAATAAATACAATAAATAATAATCACGTATGTACCTACCTTAATTTAACCTTTTGACCGCTAGACGGCGAAGGAATATGCCGAGCTCTAGACGCCACGCGTTCACGATTATTTAAGCGAAATTGAACATTACGATTTACCGCGTAAGTCCGCGTAATATTGTATCGGTGACGTTGACGGCTGTAGCCGTCGTTGACATCCGTAGCAAGACTGGCTGTCAAAAGGTTAAAATTAACTTTTTAGCTTCTAAAATTTCTGAAAAGTTCTACCCCCTTAGGTAATCATAAACGTTAGTTAACTTAACAAGCCGCTAATAGTTGTTTGCCCTTTTTGCTCTTCTGAACACATTGTTAAGACCGAAAGGGACAAACAATTATTAGTGGCTTGTTAAGTTAACAAACGTTTATGAATAAGGGGGCTAATCTTTTAGTGACATGATTGGATAACTTACTAGTGCCTTTTGTACTTGACTTCCACCGGTTTGCCCAATCGAGATCAGAGTGCGTAGCCAATATGCTAACGCTCAATCGTGTTCACTAATGGGAAAGAGTGACAGAGAAAACTACGATACGGCAACTTGGCAACACACTCTGATCCGAGAAATAAATTGGCTCAGATAATCTCTAGCTTCTGTACTCGCCATTGGAGCATTCCATGAAAACATCTACTTTTTGTCGCTTACGAGTCACTATGGTAGCTACCCTAATAAAATATGCTAGCTGTTAGTAAACACTGCCAATCTTAAAGCCTTGATATGTTATTATTATGCCGTAACTCAGCTTACTAATTTAATTTCTCAAAAGTATTGAAAAGACAGTGTCGCTTACGACATGTTTTCATGGAATGCTCCCATTCCGCCACCGATAAAAGCAAAATTGTACATTTCCGCATTGAGTTCCGGGTGTTTGAGGTATAGGGTCTTGGGCACAGGGCGGGGCTCGGAGCGGTGGTGGGAGGCGGGCGTCAGCGGGGCGGGCGCCGCGGAGGAGGGGGACACCCCGCCGGCGCACCGCCGTCTCGCCAAGTCTTACAGCGTGGCGGGGAAGGCCAGGGACAAGACTGAGAAAGGTACTACTGATACTGGGTAGGATACTGTTTAGTCACGAGGTGGAACGAGACGGCTAAGCGGCACACAGCTCCTCGTGAAAGCGCGGAGGCCAGGGACAAGACTGAGAAAGGTATACTGTTCAGTCATATGAGGTGGAACGAGACGGCTAAGCGGCACACAGCTCCTCGTGAAAGCGCAAAGGCCAGGGATGCAAGATATCTGATGATGCTGAGCAAGGTATCTGTTTAGTCACGTGAGGTGGAACGAGACGGCTAAAGGGATAGAGCTTCCTGTGGTAGCCGACTGGGCAAGTCGTACAGCGTCGTGGGGAAAGGCCAGAGACAAGACTGAGAAAGGTATACTGTTTAGTCACGAGGTGGAACGAGACGGCTAAGCGGCACACAGCTCCTCGTGAAAGCGCGAAGGCCAGGGACAAGACTGAGAAAGGTAGACTGATTAGTCACGAAGTGGAACGAGACGGCTGAGCGGCACACAGCTCCTCGTGAAAGCGCGAAGGCCAGCGACAAGACTGAGCAAGGTATCTGTTTAGTCACGAGGTGGAACGAGACGGCTAAGCGGCACACAGCTCCTCGTGAAAGCGCGAAGGTCAGGGACAAGACTGAGAAAGGTATCTGTTTAGTCACGTGAGGTGGAACGAGACGGCTAAAGGGATAGAGCTTTCTGTGGTAGCCGACTGGGCAAGTCGTACAGCTTCGCGGGGAAGGCCAGGGACAAGACTGAGCAAGGTATCTGTTTAGTCACGAGGTGGAACGAAACGGCTAAGCGGCACACAGCTCCTCGTGAAAGCGCGAAGGCCAAGGACAAGACTGAGAAAGGTATACTGTTTAGTCACGAGGTGGAACGAGACGGCTGAGCGGCACACAGCTCCTCGTGAAAGCGCGAAGGCCAGCGACAAGACTGAGTAAGGTATCTGTTTAGTCACGAGGTGGAACGAGACGGCTAAGCGGCACACAGCTCCTCGTGAAAGCGCGAAGGTCAGGGACAAGACTGAGAAAGGTATCTGTTTAGTCACGTGAGGTGGAACGAGACGGCTAAAGGGATAGAGCTTTCTGTGGTAGCCGACTGGGCAAGTCGTACAGCTTCGCGGGGAAGGCCAGCGACAAGACTGAGCAAGGTATCTGTTTAGTCACGAGGTGGAACGAAACGGCTAAGCGGCACACAGCTCCTCGTGAAAGCGCGAAGGCCAAGGACAAGACTGAGAAAGGTAGACTGTTTAGTCACGAGGTGGAACGAGACGGCTGAGCGGCACACAGCTCCTCGTGAAAGCGCGAAGGCCAAGGACAAGACTGAGAAAGGTAGACTGTTTAGTCACGAGGTGGAACGAGACGGCTATGCGGCACACAGCTCCTCGTGAAAGCGCGAAGGCCAGCGACAAGACTGAGAAAGGTAGACTGTTTAGTCACGAGGTGGAACGAGACGGCTAAGCGGCACACAGCTCCTCATGAAAGTGCGAAGGCCAGGGACAAGACTGAGAAAGGTATCTGTTTAGTCACGAGGTGGAACGAGACGGCTGAGCGGCACACAGCTCCTCGTGAAAGCGCGAAGGCCTGGGACAAGACTGAGCAAGGTATACTGTTTAGTCACGAGGTGGAACGAGATGGCTAAGCAGCACACAGCTCCTCGTGAAAGCGCTAATGCCAGGGAGAAGACTGAGAAAGGTAGACTGTTTAGTCACGAGGTGGAACGAGACGGTTAAGCGGCACACAGCTCCTCGTGAAAGCGCAAAGGCCAGGGATGCAAGATATCTGATGATGCTGAGCAAGGTATCTGTTTAGTCACGTGAGGTGGAACGAGACGGCTAAAGGGATAGAGCTTTCTGTGGTAGCCGACTGGGCAAGTCGTACAGCGTGGCGGGGAAGGCCAGGGACAAGACTGAGAAAGGTAGACTGTTTACTCACGAGGTCGAACGAGACGGCTAAGCGGCACACAGCTCGTGAAAGCCCAAAGGCCAGGGACAAGACTGAGAAAGGTAGACTGCTTAGTCACGAGGTGGAACGAGACGGCTGAGCGGCACACAGCTCCTCGTGAAAGTGCGAAGGCTAGCAACAAGACTGAGAAGGGTAGACTGTTTAGTCACGAGGTGGAACGAGACGGCTAAGCGGCACACAGCTCCTCGTGAAAGCGCAAAGGCCAGGGATGCAAGATATCTGATGATGCTGAGCAAGGTATCTGTTTAGTCACGTGAGGTGGAACGAGACGGCTAAAGGGATAGAGCTTTCTGTGGTAGCCGACTGGGCAAGTCGTACAGCTTCGTGGGGAAGGCCAGGGACAAGACTGAGAAAGGTATACTGTTTAGTTACGAGGTGGAACGAGACGGCTAAAGGGACAGGGCTCCCCGCGTCAGTGCGAAGACCAGAGACAAGACCAAGTAAGGTATACTTTTGTATTAGGTCGAATGAGACAGGTGAAGGTGCCCTAAAGGGACTACGTGCTCGTCAAATCCTACAGCGTGAGAAAGGTGTAAGACTGAGAAAGGTATACTGTTTAGTCACGAGGTGGAACGAGATGGCTAAGCGGCACACAGCTCCTCGTGAAAGCGCGAAGGCCAGGGACAAGACTGAGAAAGGTATCTGTTTAGTCACGAGGTCGAACGAGACGGCTAAGCGGCACACAGCTTCTCGTGAAAGCGCGAAGGCCAGGAACAAGACTGAGAAAGGTAGACTGTTTAGTCACGAGGTGGAACGAGACGGCTAAGCGGCACACAGCTCCTCGTGAAAGCGCGAAGGCCAGGGACAAGACTGAGAAAGGTATCTGTTTAGTCACGTGAGGTGGAACGAGACGGCTAAAGGGACAGGGTTCCCCGCAACAGCGCGAAGACCAAATAAAGTATACTTTTGTATGACGTCGAATGAGACAGGTGAAGGTGTCCTGAAGGGACTACGTGCTCGCCAAATCCTACAGCGCGGCAGGGAAGGCCAGGGACAAGACCGAGAAAGGTATACTGTTTAGTTACGAGGTAGAGCGAGACGGCTAAAGGAACAGAGCTTCCAACGGTAGCCGACTGGGCAAATCGTATAGCGTAGCGGGGAAGACCAAGGACAAGACTGAGGAAGGTATACTGATGAGTATAATGCTGATGATGTATGAGTATAATTCTGAGTTTAAATGTGAAGTGGTAAGAAAATTAAAGTTCATTTTTTAAATGTTTAAATAAATCAATATTTCCTACTTCAACTTGTAAAATTGCAACTTATCGTATTATATGAATGGAGACTCTTCAATACAAGGTAAGTTTATGATGTCTGATGTGATGTGTTTAGTTTATTTTGCACATATGTTTTTGTTTTGGTTGTGTGATGTACATTATTTTGGTATGCACTTTTTGGATTCACGTAGTTCATTAGAGTTTTTTATCTACAAATGTTGACTAAGTTAGTTAGATTGTCTAACAGTTGTGCCATTGTAAAACTTGTGCGTAGGTACTCCGCGATCGTCTTTGATCGGACTGACGGGCGGAGGCAGCAGACCTGCCAGCGTGGCGCCTACGACACCACCTAATTCCATCGTCTCGCAAGGTATGTTGTCCTGGTAGTACAAATAATTTATTTCATTTGTTTACCACCTTATTCATAAACATCTCATTACTTAGCAAGCCGCTAAGTATTGGTTGTCCCTTTCGATCTTACCAATATGTCTATAAGACGGGTAAAGAGCCTATATTGCACAAAAGAAAGCCATGAGGACTTTTCTACCAGGCAACCATTTATAACTAGGGTTAGGATTTTGGTGGCATTTATTGAACAGGAAGCAATGGAGTCGGCGTTACCAATATTTTTACTTGAATAAATGATTAACTCACAAAAAAATGACTAAATAGTATTCGGTTCGAGCTGGATTTATTAATAAATTTAAAGAAATAACATGAATATAATTTTAGAGGGCGAGATTTTTTATAATTATAATAAAAAATGTTGTTATTTGAGAAAATGTAGCGACTTGATTTTCAAGGTTCCAGTTTTCCCGAAGCCTCTAAAATATGTTATATAGTAATCAAAAGCGACATTACGAAATTTCACTATTTTTCATTTCACAGGTAGGCAAATATTAAAGGTAAAATTCCTTAAAACTTACAATGGGCGGAACCTTTTACAAGATTTTAAGTTTAAAATTATATTGACTAATTATTTATTTAATTAATCATAAAATATTTAAACAACGACTCCACCATTCTCTGTTCACCTAAAGCCACCAAAATTCCTAACCCTATTTATAACTATGAGACAATCCTGTTTTACCATCCCCGAATAAAATATGTTAGCTGTCCTTTTCTTCTATATGCCTAGGGAAAAGGATAATAATAATTTTAGCTGACGGATCGGATATATTTATCCATGGATTGTGAAACAGTTCGTTAGGATATTACTAACGTGAGACTCAAACATCATCTTTTAGTAGAAACAAGAAACGTCGATTTTAATAAATCAATGGTCTCCTGAGTAATCCTGGTTTTATGCAAAATTATGTTATTTAAATTATGAAAACATGAGAGTAGTCCATGTTTGAAGGTGGCCCATTAACCTATTAACCGCCGGTTGCTCCGTTAAAATTATGTGCCTCTAGCGCCACACGCCGTTTTCGTACCGAAACCGTAGTGATGTAATCGCTGCTACGATATTTTATCATGTGGTATACTTTAAAAGATAACAAAATTGTGTATTATTTATAAAATGTAAATAAACGTCATATGTTAATAAAATTAAAATAAACAACATCAAACGGAATCCAATTTAGTAAATGAATACTACTGTAACCTACATTTAAAGCGAGACAATATTTTAACAAAATTTTGTTTTTGGAATCCCTATTGTTGGAAATATACGACTCCGGCGGTAGAGAAATAGGAAAATGGTAAAGTGGATAGTGCTTGAAAACCGCGTCGTTTCCGGTAATCGATATTATTACCAATATTAATTTTAGTAAATGATAACAGTAAATTATATTTTGTAATGTCTGTTTGTACTCCATTATAAATTGTCATAGATATTTTAAACCAAAAGTATACTACGATTTCAATTAAATCTTACTTTAAATAAAAAAAGGAATATTTTGATTAACGCTGTTATGATAATTTTGAATTATACTCAAGCTTGTCCTCGAGGTTAGCATTTATCACATGTAGTAGCACACACGGTGTCGCCAATCACGCACTTTATTTCGGAGACTAAAGAGGCAAAAACGTTTGCTCTAACGTCTTTTTTTTTTTTTTTTTGGCGGGTAGTATGTCTCCTGTTTTATCTCGTTTCTACCCGAAATCGCACCATCATTCACATTTCAGTGCTCCGCCTCTCCGCACGTGAAAAATTACGCCGCGTATAAATCAAAAATAATCATTGGCAAACGTACTCGTACGGATTCCATTGATTATGAGTGCATTGCGAGAAAAGTTAAAAAACTCGAACGTATGTTAATTCGTGCTCGGCGTAAACGTAGTGATCGACAAAGATCTGTCGCACCGCCCTCGCCGTCCTCCAGATCGCAATCATCGTCGCCCAGCTCATCCTCGTCGCAGTCCAGGTCAGTGTTTCCTCGTTCATTACAGGAGCCGATAATCATTGAAGGTAAAACGCTCACCTACCCTTACTTCGTTCGAATTGAACGTTAATTGTCGTTGCAATAGAC
>JALPQI010025035.1:0-13089 GCA_025490895.1 Thaumatotibia leucotreta
GTATCTCACCCACATTTTCCTTCATGCTATAGTAGACTGAAAGTGGGCGGTTAATTTCAATAAACGGTAACTGCCAGTAAAGAAAAGGAAGTACTTTAAGTTTTTTTAGATCCGTAATCTGCCAAGATTGGCCAAGGATTATTTCTGAATGGGCAGGATAGTTATTTGTAACCTACGGACAAATAAAACATGGAAGCTGCCGCCATACTAAATTGCCTTTCAAAAACAGTCCTGAAGTTTCGTTGACGTGATTTCCCTGTTCAATACATCACGCTGATGAATTTCTCTATTAACCTATAACAACTTAACCGCTATTTAAAAATACTTGTGAATGGTCCATCAAAGTTTTGATTGATTATATTCCAGTTGCATTTGTCAAAGACGGTGCGCTGACATACCGCTGCCCCAATATTAGAAGGTTCAATTGTATTTTTATCAACTCGAAATTAAATGAACATTGGCACACTGATGGATTCGGGGCGGGAAGGTTCTTGAGTGGCGGCCACGTACTGGAAGGCGTAGCGTGGGTAGGCCCCCTACAAGGTGGACTGATGACCTGGTGAAGGTCGCAGGAATCCGCTGGATGCGGGTGGCGCAGGACCGGTCATTGTGGCAATATAAAACATAGAACCGTGTAACATTGAGGCATCGATATGCGCGATTTAAAAAAAGCGGTTCTTATGTCCGGTTCAATTGCACAATAGCTTTTGGGGGCATTTTTGAGCTGGCGTTAGACGTCCATGTTACAAAATGATAGCAGTTTGTAGCTATTTTTTCTGGCGTTTTGAGTAGAGTCAGGATAGAAAAGTCGGAATCAGATGGCATGCCACGAACTCCGAAGTTGGCAAAGTTTGGGGGGTTTGCACCAACCAACAGGCATCATTAGACTGACAGAAACAAATAACCGCAAATCCAGTGTCCGTCAAATAAAATTATCGCTACTCTTTTCCCCCAGCAATCTAAAAGAAAAGGACAGCTAATCTCACACATCGTTTTTTTTCGGGGTTAGTACAACAAGCTAAATATTTTATTAAGCAGTACCTATCTACCTATATTATTATTTATAACCTCCGTAGCCTAGTTGGTAGCCTCCGTTGCCTACGAAGCTGGAGGTTCCGGGTTCGAATCCCGGCGAGGGCATTCTTTGTGTATTTATTTAGCACAAATGTTTGTTCCTTGGTCACGGCTGTCTATGTATTTAAGTATCTATATGTATCTATCTATTATATATATCGTCGCCTGGTACCCACATCACAAGCCTTAATTGCGCTTACCGTGGGACTAGGTCGATTTGTGTAAGATGTCCCAAGATATTTATTTATTTATTTATAATGGTGGTTTTTTTTTAATGCATTATGTCATGATTGTTTGTCATCTTTCTAATATTAAAAACACGAACTACATATTATTTAATTACATAGGTAGGTGCAGTCACCATCGGATACATAGTCCGTGGGCTAGTCGGTCTGAAATTAGAAAACGGTATAATTTGGGGGTACCAAGTGTCCTTTTTACAGTAGTTAGACATATACATAAGGATGTTAAAAAAGTATGATAGACATCGCAAAGTTGTAGCTAATAGGCATACGGGCTATTTCAAGATTTCCGTTGTATGACAGGTATGGTTAAAATTAGGAGGTACAAATTTTCCTTTTCACGGCTGTTAGGTAAGCTTATAAAAACGTCAAAAATGCAAGATTGCCATTTATAAGTGCTACCTAACAAAAAATGGGGGCCAATCAAAGATGGTGGATCTCAAGTTTTACAAAATCAAGTATATCTCGAGAACTATTAAATATATCTAATTACTCTCTTAAAACAAAATTAAAGGCATATCTGTAAGCTTCATATTTTGCATATACATCATATTGCTAAAACCAACCAATAATTAATTATGACCAAATTTATGAAAAATTCGTGATTTTGTTTTTTTTTTGTGTCGTGTTTTTACATAGTAGTCATGACGCTAGAAAAATAAATATTTTTTTAAAGATAGTGTATTTAATAAGCTTTAATTTGATGTATAACTTGTTGGCGGTATTAAAAAAAGACCCATAAAAAATATTTAAATGAATTGTAGTCATAATCCACCGTATACTTAGTGATTTAAGAGGCGATGGAAGTGTCACTCGTAAATAATAGTGCTTATTTCAAATAACCAAGATTGAAAAATATAAAAAAAACTGAACTGTGAGTCGGACTTCGCCTCTTAAATCACTAAGTATACGGTGGATTATGACTACAATTCATTTAAATATTTTTTATGGGTCTTTTTTTAATACCGCCAACAAGTTATATACATCAAATTAAAGCTTATTAAATACACTATCTTTAAAAAAATATTTAATTTTTCTAGCGTCATGACTACTATGTAAAAACACGACACAAAAAAAATCAAATTCACGAAATGTTCATAAATTTGGTCATAATTAATTATTGGTTGGTTTTAGCAATATGGTGTATATGCAAAATATGAAGCTTACAGATATGCCTTTAATTTTGTTTAAGAGAGTAATTAGATATATTTAATAGTTCTCGAGATATACTTGATTTTGTAAAACTTGAGATCTACCATCTTTGATTGGCCCCCATTTTTGTTAGGTAGCACTTATAAATGGCAATCTTGCATTTTTGACGTTTTTATAAGCTTATACCTAACAGCCGTGAAAAGGAAAATCTGTACCTCCTAATTTTAACTATACTTGTCATACAACGGAAATCTTGAAATAGCCCGTATGCCTATTAGCTACCACTTTGATGTCTATCATACTTTTTTAACATCCTTATGAATATGTCTAACTACTGTAAAAAGGACACTTGGTACCCCCAAATTATACCGTTTTCTAATTTCAGGCCGACTAGCCCACGGACTAACATGGGTCATATAGATTTGTTTGTATGAGTTAGGTTTTAAATCTTTCGTAGAGTGCATGTTTATATAATTTTGAGCGCTTCGATATATCAAATGGCGACAGTACAGTCAGCAGCAGATATTGCTAATCGGGCAGGTTCAAATTGAACTTGGCACGACCTTATTGCTAAGGCCATAAGAGTGTGTTAAGATAATTGTGAACAGTCCCCGCTAAACATATTTGCTGCAGACTGTACATGACCATTCGGCCTCATTTGTATTGTTGTACTAATGAGTCCCGGCACGCATGCGCGAATGTCATTGTCGTGGGAAACAAACTATACCACTTCGTTTACAAATAGTCGACTGTTTGCGTCTCTGTTTGTTGAATATGTAAGAGCGATAGAGAGATAATGTGCGGGTAGTTCTATGCGATTATTCCGTCGCACAAATCAAGTCATTATCATTCCCAAATTATTGACGAACTGCGTATGGTAGTGGAGCCATTTTCGGTTATCTTGTACCAGACGCATGTTTGTCTGTTATTCTGGCATAATAGTCTCGTTTGCTTTTATAAAACGGAAAATAAAGTGGTGATGGTAATGAACAATAAAAACGCGTAAAAAAATCGCATAGAAACACAACAAAGTTCGCAGTAGCGAAGTACTTACTGTATAATTAAGGTCATAAATATGTTTAGTGTAATCTTGTGAATAGCAAAGTGCAAAAGTGTCAACTTTTTAGGGTTCCGTAGTAAATAAGGAACCCTTATAGTTTCCCCATGTCTGTCCGTCTGTCTGTCCGCAGCATAACTCAGTGACCGTTAGTGTGCATTTCTCAGAGCGTAAACGGACATCTCATTCATCTGGTCACGTTTTTTTGGAAGTGGCTGCATCTTTTGGTACCATTTTCGGTCGTCAGATTCAGCACCCGTTTCTCTATAAAGGTGCATTCAAATCAAAAGAGTATTCGCCATTCTAACCCCCCACTCTACGAAATTCGATCGTTACACAAAACGTGATTGGTTGATTTCGTAGAACGGGAGATAGAACAGCGAATACTCTTTTGGTTTGAATGCACCTTAAGACAACCAAAACCAACCACAAATCATTCAGCCAATTCCAAAAAAAACGTGACCAGATGAATGAGATGTCCGTTTACGCTCCGAGAAATGCTCTTAGTACTTGAAATTTGCAATTTGGTACAGGTACATAATATATACTACATAATATCACATACATATATCACACCAACAAAGTGGTAGAATAGCTGATGTTCATTAATAGGTAGAGATATTTTCATGGGAAGGCGTTTAAAAGGTTAAATTATATACCTATTGTCTTATTTACCTATACAATAAACTTCCTTCTTAATTACAATTCTCACTCCGCGCCGCGATACCTACGTGACCCGGAGATTGGGTCATGGTTTTAATTGAGCATCCTTTGCATACTTAAACATACTCCTACTTACACCATACACAACCGCCTTAAAATTGTAATAGTATTTTTCTCAAACTTGCTACGGAATGTTGATGTTACTTACTTTAAATTAAACCCGGAAATACTATGTATCCGGTGTCATATGCTAAGATGATATGTAAAGAGATTTCATGTAGTTATTTCACACCTAGACTGAAAACAGACTGTCTTTTGTTTTGAAACGTCAAATTGTGACATTAGGTCTTGACATTCAGCCACAGAAAAAAAATTAACCTTATAACTAATGTCTATACCATCAGGTAAAAGAATACCTCAAACAGATTTAAAAAAAAGTTAGGCGTGACTGTTTTTTTTTTAATGTTTTTCGATACTGTAACTACTATTGGTATATTTACAAATGAAATAGTATGGTTCGGCGAAATCAGTTCGTTTTATTTCATGGCAAGTTTGAGAAAAGCACTATACAAATCTCGGCGAGAAGGGTTACAGGCCGCGTATCCCTATCTGGCCTCAGTTCCTTCGGCCAGATATATCTGCTTGGCCTGTAACCCTTCGTTTCCCGTCCTCTATAGTAATGTACTAATTACACAATCGTGTTATAATAGAGAGCTTTTCAGTCGAGTACTGTGTTTAGGCCACGAAGCTTGCTGAGTAGCCTAAGTAAGTTAGGAGATTGAAAAGCTTGATTATAACACTATTGTGTACAATACTTTTTCTACGAGTCAATAAAAATAAATAAACAAATATAAAGAATTAAATAAATACGCTGAAGTCAAGTGCAGATCCTGAGGTAGCCGCCCGTTGATGTCTTCTTTGCTGGCACGTGATTGGTCAAATTTATTTTAGTTTAGTTGCCTACAGCGTTGGCTTATGAGTTCATTATAGTTGAGTTGCGAACTCGACGTAAATGTATGAAGTTATAATTTTGTGGAACGTTATCATAATTCGAACATTACAGTCGACTAGTAGAAAAAGTAATATTACTAATTCTTGCGGGTCTTACAACACCCGCAAGAATTAGTAATATTACTTTTTCTACTACTAAAGGCGATTAATTGAATCAGGCGTTACTTTGCGGAAGTCCATATTAAAGGATGAACAATATTGCTTTGCTCTTCCGCGATACAGAATGTGTAGTTAATTAGTGTAACCCGCTATAATTACTTGCGTATTTTTTGCATGCAATTAATTTTCCCACCCTCCCGCCGCAAAAATAAATACGCAAATAACTATAACAAATCACCACCAATAACACTTTACTCGGAGTATAGTGTTATTGGTGGTGGTTTGTTATAGTGGTTGGGAGGGTGGGAAAATTAATTGCATGCAAAAAATACGCCAGTAATTATAGCGGGTTACACTAATTAACTACACATTCTGTATCGCGGAAGAGCAAAGCAATATTGTTCATCCTTTACTAAAGGCGACTAAGGCATTGAAGTGTCACTGACCATTATTTGATAGAAGATTGATGATGGGCAGCAGCGTCATCATAGTGGACACATTAGTTACTGCGATCGGCAATCTGGTTGCCCAGCGTGGCGATTATGGGCATTTACCTCCTAATGCGCATAGTTAATACGAGAGGCCTGCGTCCAGCAGTAAATCTTATACAATATTTATTTTTTATTGTAATTAGCAGAGATCGGACAAATGTGCGTCATTGTTCGCAATAATATGGATACGACTCAAAATTTGATTAAATGAATAATTAAACGAATAATATCTTGAAATTTGATTTCGAAGCTTTGAGGTGACTATTTACAAAGGTATTCATAGTTACTGGTGTCAAAAAGGTAAGTTTTTGAAAATTATTAAATGATAAATTTTTCAATCAACTTTGGAATCAAACTGCGAACGACTGCGAACAATGACGCAGATTTGTCCGATCTCTGGACTGATTATTAATTACCGTAGCTTCCAATGTGTCGTGCTATAGTTGAAACTCCATGAATATAACAGATGTTATGGTGATCGTTAGCCTCCAAAGCTTAGTTCGTATTAGTAGTGAACGTCCCCCTAGCGGACACGAAGCTGAATGTTCCGGGTTCAAATCCCGGCGACAGAATTTTGTCGGCCCGTGGTAGTGAAAGTACTAACTTTGTAACAGTTACGTAATGAGGCTATTATTGAACGATAATATAATCACGTTTTTAAATTACGCGTTTACCAAACAAAGCGCAGATTTCGTTACATTACAATGTGTTTGACCTCAATGTTACTTTCACAATGTACAGAAACCTACCATTTATTAATATTTAGCAATGTATCAAAATAGGGGTATTTTATTTGCCATGTTTATTTATAGTGCATTGGGGTAAATGCAGATAACGCAATTATTTTTTCTTACAATAAAATACGTTCGCTTTTATTTAATCAACACTCAGAACAAATCTACTCGGAGTCTCGGAGGGTTATATTTATAGAAATAATATTTACACAAATAATATGTATACCCACGGGACATCCACACATGCACTGTCCAAACAAGTTTATCAATGGACATTCGTTTACACAGTTGAGCAAGTCTCCATTCAACCGTTTCTGTCCATCTGTATTTTCACAACGCCAATTGATAATCGCGCCATCTGTATAATCAAGGCCACACTACGTGAAGTAGCGTTGGCGTCAGTACTAGCGAGCGACCTAAGCGGCCAGTAGATGGCGCTGATATCAAAAGTAGGGTTATTTTGACAGCTCGCTTACGGACGCACTCGGATGCCATCGCCTGCCAGTATCGCTAATGGCCGCTACCGGGGTGGTTTGTTTCTCGCGCTCGCCGCGCGTCACTCGTTGTTAGCTTGTTTACTTTATTTACATCACAGTTCTAACCAATATCATCACTGTGACAAGTGTTTACACGTATAAAGTTGAGTGTTATAAACAACAGATTAAACAGTGTGTGTCGAAAGTTTGGTCGCGATGTGCGGTATCGTTTGCGTTGCGTTGAAATGAGAATGCATCGCCCGGTGTGAATTTTGTGTATCAAAATCAAATGTTCAGTTCTAGAGGCGCTATGTGTAACAGGCAGCATTCACAGGCGTGTTTGAACACGTCCCTGTCTATACGGCAGGAGATACAGAGATTTGAGAGCGTGCATCCTTCTATATACGCTCTGTATGACCTTGTGGAGTTAGTTCCGGACCCTCTACTGGCTCAGCAGATCAGAGACCACGTCGTGGCTATAGAAGGTATGTTTATTTTGATTTTGGAATTGTTTACGTAGTTACGCTGTCTCTAAGGCGACGGCGCTTAGCGTAGTTCTAACCTATATTGCTCTCGCTTTAAACATAGCTATCTGCTTTAGTTTGCTAGTAGCTAATTGTCATTATTTACCTTATATTTATAGAACAATGCAGTATTGTTTACTTAACATCCTATCTCTTACAAGACGTAACAGGTACTTAATACGAAAATTACAGTTGTGTGATTAAGGAAAACATGAAGACGAAATGGCACTAACGAGGTCTCATTGCTCAAAATCGACCTTATGCCCTTGATATAAGGTTAGTGTAATGCTGAAGATAAAGTACACCCCCACACTTACCCATTTAAAGTTCTGAGTCACTAGGGACCTGCGTACTACATATATCAATCAGGAAGGTAACACGCAGTCTACGTAGGCCGAAAAGGTACAGTCGGCAGGTTCAATCACCAACATTATTATTGTTTTTAAAATCATCAGAACTCTTTCAAGGTATATTCTGATAGGACGCCTAAATATCGTGTGCATCGTAAATATTCTTATGTATAAAATATTGTAATACCAGTAGGCTTAGCACAGAATCAGTGCGACAATATGTCGCCGTGACATAGACTATCCATCCCTCTTTTATTCATATAGTTAATAAAAGATGGAAAATCTCGCGGCGACATACTGACATACCAATCATGTGCTAAGCATACTGGGAGTGTTTTTTTATTATCGTTGGAACTTTTTTTAATTTGAATATTTCTACTCGTCATCACTAGCCTTTTGAATCCTTGTAATAGGCGAAAAATCCAAATTTCCGATTAATTATGTTATAATATGAGGTTTATTCAAGTAGTCTAGTTTTTTCTGCGCCCGATTATGATATTCAAATTAATACTATGTAGATACATATCTATTATATATATCGTCGCCTTATACCAACATCACAAGCCTTAATTGAACTTACCGTCGGACTAGGTCGATTTGTGTCCCAAGATATTTATTTATACTAAGGGCTGATTTTCGCAATCACCAAATTCAATCGCCAAATAAACCTATCCGTTAGTTAAAATTATCACCATCCTTTTCCAAAATCGTCAGTGAAAAAAGGACAGGGCTAACATTTATTTGACAGGTACTGTTAACTGGGGATTGAAAAATCAGTCCTAAATTACATGAGACCAATATTTTTTTTATAAATGTATTCATAGCTCCTTTTCTTGCTGACCGTGATCCCATGCTTAAAAGGACCGTTGTCTGACAAGAATCCCTTCGGCCTATGCAAACATTCTACAATCGCACAGGTGTAGTAAAAAAACAAACGATAGTTGTCACGCCAAAATGTGCCTTACGCCATTGGCTGACAGTCTCACGAACCACACTACGACTTTTTAACCTTGTTAAATTGAATCACAAGAAATCGTGAGAAGAATACGAGTAATATGCATAAAAATTACACAAATATCACATTTGTATGATAATTGATAATATACTAAATGGAAAGAAATCTTCTACACGTTTTGAAATGAAATGAAAATGAAATAACATTTATTTATGACAAGCACGATGGACATATACACATTTACAAATAAGTACACAACAACAGCTTGCCACAAAAGGGTCACAACTCAGCATGTAGCTGGCTAGGCCAGCGCTGTTCTTCCGTTGTGACCCACCAGGTACGTACACTAGCCGACAAGGCGACCACGCTGACAAACAAGTGACAACAAACACAAAGTTTATTGAAGTAAAATGGCTTCTATGACTATGAATTTAATTCAAAATACCTACCTTGTGAAAAATATACGAATGCAAAAGGTAGATTTAGACCAAAAGAGCGAATGTTCATTCTATCCCCCACTCTACGAAATCCGTTCGTTGCATATGCCATGCCGATAACAACGCTATTGTTGCCGATTCCTAAGAATGACCATCTGACAGTTTGGAAATAAGCCTTATGGTTTGGAAATAAGACTTTAAGACTAAAGAAAAAATGGTGAGTCTTACCCTCATATTAATAAGGATTAATCTATAACTGTCAAAAGTTCATTCTTGGAAATCGGCAACTATAGTTACTTTATAACGTAATTTATTTGAGCATAGTAAGCGAAAAAAGTAATAAATATAATAAATGTAAAAAGCTCCATACGTTTTGCAGAGTTGTATTTTTGACACTTGTACTGCATCCAATAATTTTAGTACAGATGTAGTGCAAAATCCTTTCTCTTCGACTTTTCACGGAAACTTTCAAATTCATATTGCTGTCGCAATGAACTTCAGTATATATTGCACTGAAGCTAATAGAGTCAGGGTAATTAATTCGGGCGCTTCCGTGAAAAGCCGAAGAGAAAAGGATTTTGCACTACATCTGTAACTTGTTGCAATAATTCAAGTTATTGGGGGTTATTCCCACCTGTTACCACCCATCTGACACCAGTGGTAACAACTGGGAAATCCTTTCTCCATTTTTTATTCCCAGTTGTTCCAATTGATAACAGATGGAATACTCCGATATTGCTTGGTAACACTGCGAAGTACCCATCCTCACTAATGCCTCTTATAAATGCGAGAGTTTGTTTATTTGTTGTTACGCCCTCTCTTTAATTACCCAGCCGATCAGAATTTGCATACTGATTACGTACTGAATGAATTGAAAATCTAGAATGCTCAGACGAGAGAACGCGAGTTGCCACTTCAAATGTGCGACATTTAGTCCAAAGGAATACGGGATGGATTTGTTTGGAATAAATGTCAGTCAATACAAGAGAACTATTTTGAAGTCAGACGAGACTACTGATGGTACAGACAGACACAAGTCGATGGAATCTCTTTTTTCAAGATTCGACTTTTTAGTCAACTCCTGTGTATGAGAAATGTTTCTTATTCTTTACTTATTTTCCCGGAATGTCTTAATCTCGTCTTCCTCAAGCGTTTTTTTAATCCTGGATGATAGATGTAACCGATTAGCAATCGACATCAAAGTATTTTTCCCAATATGCGTTTATATTGCGTAAATGCCAAACTTCAATAATTAAAAATCGATGGATGAATCTTAAATAGGTACTAGTTTCTTCGTCATGTCTCAGTTAATTGTCTGTGTTTTAGGCTTCTCATACACTCTTGAATTTATTTGCAGATGTATGCTTGTTTTCTCACAAATACAAATTACAAAGCTTTAAGCAAATCTAAATAACGGTCACAAGCAAGAAGAGCACGTATATAGAAGCCATATATCTTCCTTATAATATCCTCAAAGTGCGTTTTTGGGGTGAGTGTAATGCCTCCAAAGGTCGTTAACAGCGTAGACCGTAATATATGGGTTGACCTACAAACTCATTATCGCTGGAGTTACCTCGTTGCAGGTCTAAGGGGAAATAATTTAGTAAATTGACCTCTAAGACGTTTATCGGGTCCTAATTCTTAACATGTCAGTGTAGTCACTTTCAAATTAATAATGATGATTGGCACTGACGTGCGTATTGCGGAAACTTTCCCAGATGCTTAGTAAAGGTATTATACATAAGTAAGTTTAAAATGTATGAAAATACCTTTTATAACTAAAAACACTTATAAACATGTTAACACTAGACTTAGACGTTTAGTAAGCATTTTAGGGAATATCCGCTATTTAAATTAATGACTGGGGGGTGTTAGTCATTAATTGACCCTATCTGCTGTATAGTAGATCAAGCTACATTACCTAAAAAATTGACATTGTAATTTAATAATACCATGTGAATAACGAATGTAATTATTGTACCTACTATGTTACTATTGTACACCTCATGTAGGTAGAGAATGGAGAGACTAATAATTAATAACCACCCATGTAACCCATTTTCATGCAATAAATGAATTTTGAATTTGAATTTGAAAATATGACATAGCCATCAAAGTCATACTAAAGGTTAAGGTGGACCTTAATAATACGTCTTTGCTGGAAAAAATCCTCTATGTAAACAGATTAGCACTATCATTTACATTAAATTAATGACTGGGGGGTGTTAGTCATTAATTGACCCTATCTGCTGTATAGTAGATCAAGCTACATTACCTAAAAAATTGACATTGTAATTTAATAATACCATGTGAATAACGAATGTAATTATTGTACCTACTATGTTACTATTGTACACCTCATGTAGGTAGAGAATGGAGAGACTAATAATTAATAACCACCCATGTAACCCATTTTCATGCAATAAATGAATTTTGAATTTGAATTTGAAAATATGACATAGCCATCAAAGTCATACTAAAGGTTAAGGTGGACCTTAATAATACGTCTTTGCTGGAAAAAATCCTCTATGTAAACAGATTAGCACTATCATTTATAGGTAATTATCACAATATTTTGAATTTAATTATGCATTTAACCCGCGTGAGTTATCTGTCACTACAGGGTAAACGATATTAAGTGTTACCAAGTAGATTTTTTTATGTCTGGTGTCAAAGTAATAGCGGCTTGTTATAGGAAATATGTTTTGGACACCGCATTGAAGTCTTAGGCACGAAAAACATTTGGGTCGTAGACCCCAAAAATAAGAACGAAACAGAGCTTCGGCTTATAAAGCTCGTAAGAACCAAAAATGACTGAAAACCGAATTTCACGTGTCATTTCTCCAGTGCAGTGAGTTTAGGACTTTTTATCTTGTCTATTTTGAAGAGAAAGTATAAGTTTTATACTAGCATGTTTAATTGCTCTCACCAATGAAGAGACCTATCGTAATTCACTGGCACACACCACTACCCAGTGGTCACGAACGTGCAGCGAGCAAATATTTTTTTACCATTTAAAGACCATAGTCAAGGCAAAAGGTAGTATGTTATATATTGACTAAAAGTAAATTTAATCACAAAATGTAATATTTTTCCTTTTGTGTTTTCTTACTTATAAGTAATAAATTGTTGCAACTAAAAAATTGCAGTCCTTTAGAATTGGTAACTACATATCATTCACCCTGTATATTCTGTATGGAACGTTTTCTATTAAATCCGAAAAACCATTTATAGGATTCGTCATATTTGTAATTCCATGTTTCCACGCCTGACGTTGGCATATCTGATCAGTGATCAGACTATAAAGGATATTGACAATTGCCAATTGTGTTCGAGAACAATCGCTGCCTATTCTAACGTAGGATTGATTCAGGTATCATTTGTACTGAATCCGTTTGATACAATTAATTGAATCTAGAATTCTGTTCATTGTTACTGCTACTGTCCGGTATGTATTATAGTTACATATTATTAACTGAAAATACGAAGTGAAATTGCAAGTTTAATATAAAAGTATAGAAATGTTAAGTCTAGGGTACGGTCAGTTGGTCTGACTTCACTTAGTGGCAATTCTTGATTTTTTTGTACCCTTTACTTGGCAATGTATCTTATAAGATAGGTACATATTTTTCGACCCATTATTTGTATTTTTTTAAAGGACATATTTTTTTGTTAAATATAGGCGAGGAGGCTAGAACGCACGATTATTTTTAATTTTTCAAGAAAAGACGTGTGGTGACGGCAGTAAGAATACATTTGTCGACCCCCCAACTCCTCCTGCGGGTGTCGTAAGAGTCGACTAAGGGATTGAAGTGTCACTGACC
>JALPQI010025036.1:0-11321 GCA_025490895.1 Thaumatotibia leucotreta
GTGGTACTGCGTAATGCAAGCGTGCGCGCGAGCTGCACTGACTGATAGACACTGACTCACCAATAGACTAGAACCTTGACCAATCGACGATTTTTAATGACTCTGTTTATCAGTCTTACAGGATTACGGTTGGCGTTGACAAGGAAATGTCACTTACACAACAGTTTAACAGACAGGGGACCGAGGATTTACGTGTATCATGAACAGATTTCCGGCTTGACAAAGGAAAATAAAGTCGGCATTTATTTTGGGACAGAAAAATGTGATGCGTTGAAACGGAATTGTTTAGATAGCGTATAGAATTATAATAATATTAGAAAAGTAGAAGAATACCTTATGAAGGTCTTTTGGATAGTTTCTCAATAAAAGGAGGCAATATCCAAACTGGAACTAAATAAAAACAATGTAGATAAATTGCATATTTAGGGAGACGGTAAGCTTCTATAAACCTGCTGTTTTTACATAGTTGTGATATTTAATTGAAACCTAAATTTTCAAGGCTGCCAATAGAAATAATTAATTTTCATAACAATCAACAAATAAAATAAAAGCTAAAGAAGAAATTTCTACAACTATTGTTTACCTTGAAATATTAACGTAGAACAGTAATAAAACGAAACATTAAGCCGCATATCAACATTAAATCAACCGACTTCGCAACCATCACGAATACGAATTAAAATCGACTCACGAAACGAAATCGCCAGCTGTTTATCGTTATAGCTTCCTATAATCGTTAGCACTGCGGGCCAATCAATCAACCGTCTTTATGTGACAGTACACCCGTCCTCGTCCAACAAATAAAGAAAGAATGAGACGTAGAAAACTGTTTTGGCAATAGTTTTCATGACTAGCTAGGATTACATGCAAATAAATCGTGTGGGCTGTTAATTTACGTTCATTACATTGTTCTTCGAAATCTGACTCATAATTAGATGGAGTCGTAAAAGAAACAATGTTTTGGAGGGCAGGAAAAGCTGGGAATTAATTAACTGACAACATTTTAGCCTTTGCAGCGTTGATCCGTAAAAAACGAGGTTAAATCCTTTACAAAGATAACATAGGAAGAATGCTTAACGTCAACATTGAAACTGCTTTTATATAACCGAGGTATGAAAACACAATTCAAGTTTTTTACAGGTAAACGGGAAACGGTTGAATTAGAATTTATCAAGACACCCAAATCCACAAAATCACCCCATCTGTTGCATCAAAAACGTAATCATGCATTCAATGGATGCATGTCGAAATTGGTAGCCGAAGGTAAACTTTAGTTCGCCATCGTGCGGGCTCGTGATCAAAACTAAACGTCTCAAGTCCAAGAACCATAGTGTCTTTTACAACCTTTTTGATATTTGGTTTTATATGGGGGACACCTGACACGAGCATGAATAATTTTGCAGTAACATACTGAATTTTAAAACGGCACAGATGTCTTTGAGCAATAAAATTGAGAATGCTAATCTATTTGACATTGTTTTTGCCTGCATGACAGCTGGGTTGATGTTTAGTGGAATTAGTGCAATGGTAACAGGAAATTATAAAGATATAGGTAGTCTATAAATTAAAAAAAAACAAGAGATACCGTGCCTTTTAAACTCAATCAATGTTATTTGGTTTAGCTTTGTTTCAATTGTTGCCTTTAGCATTGTCACACAATTTTACTAAAACAAAATTACAATAGACTAGTGGTTTCATAAACAGTAGGTCTTATACACTTTGTCATTCACTCCATCCTTTTGAAAAAAAAACTAGATTTTTACTGAGACAAATATTTGTGATCTCTCGCGTTGAAATCTGGTGGTTATAATTAATATGGTTACATGAAAATTTGTCTAAAATAAGCGCAGAAAACTTTCCGAGAATTTTCGAAAAATCGAATTCAATGTTGTTGCTCAAACTAAAACAGAGATATTCAATCAGCACTATAATGATCTTCATTATGTGCAATAGGCATGCTACTTAATGTGGCAGATAAATCTAAAAATATGACAGTTTTAGCATCCTTACTCTAATTTACGGTATAATAGTCCACCGAGCCCCCGCTTATTATCATCAACATCATTATTTAGGGCCCAAATACTGCAATCTAATAACTCATCGTGAAATATTGCATGCACCAAAAGCCATTTAGGAATTCTGTACAACATTAGCGTTGATAAAGGTAATTATAAAATATTTCTGTTCTATTTATACGTAAATTGGCATTTGATGGCGGATCATGAATCAATTTGTAATGTATAATTGGACGATTTAAAAGTCAAAATTCTAATAAGAATCTCATTTGAAATTTCAGCAAAAGGTCACAGTTGTATGCAGTAATGTGATCATGTAATGTAATGTATATTTCGAAAACCTATATAAGAATATTATTCATATTATTGCGAAAACAAACAATATATTTGTACCTATGAGTTGAATGTTAAATGTCTTGAGAAAATTATAGTGATGTTCTAACTAGCGTTTTTTTAGACGTTTGAAAAATGGACCCTTAATTTGCAGACAATCATGTTACTTATGTACATAATCTAAGCGTATCTATTTTTTGGAATTATAACTAACCTGAGATTCAAATAAATTTAAATATTTAGCAACACGGACTAGCAAAAACGCTACCAATTATCGACTTCAATTACGTGAGTAACTCGTTCCGCAAAATACCTATTTTGTCGTAGAAACTTTAGGTTCATGCGGCCCTAGCGTGCCTTGTTTGCCGAAATCGCGAAACATCTGGTTTATGTAAAGGTGCGTTCAAACTAAAAGAGCATTCGCTATTCTAACCCCCCACTCTACGAAATTCGATCGTTACCCAAAACGAGATTGGTTGATTTCGTAGAACGGGGATAGAACAGCGAATGCTCTTTTGCAGTGAGCAAGATCCGTCAATTAACTGACGTCGATACAGCTCGGTTAGTATATTTTAGTTATTTTCATAGCATTATGTCGTATGGCATTTTATTATGGGGCAGTGCTGCCAATTCAGAGACTATTTTTGTTCTGCAGAAGAGGGCTATTCGAGCGATATATAAAATGAGCCCTAGAGACTCACTTAGAGATAAGTTTAAGGATTATTAATATAAAGACATTGTATTCTCAATACATCTATGAGAATATTATGTATGTACATAAAAATATTATCAATTTTAGGAAAAATTGTGACATACATAATATTAATACTAGAAACAAACATAAGCTCGCAGTACCCGCCACTCGGCTCCATAAAATTAGGAAATCATTCATGGGTAATTGTGTAAGATTTTATAATAAACTTCCAGTAAATGTTACTGAATTTTCAGTCAACAAATTTAAGAATTTTGTAAAGCGTAAACGTATATCTAAAGCTTATTATAGTACACAAGACTACATGAATGATAAAACACCGTGGGAGTAATTTAGGATTTAATTATTAGTTTGTTAAAGTCATGACATTCAATTACGATAATTTACGCTTGGAGACCTTGTACATCTCCAAACGTGCATTATATAATGTTATTATTATATACCTATTCGGAGAGAAACCTTACTTCTCTATAAATTATTACTTATAAATGTTGTGACTTTTAGAGACTTTACATCTCTTGTTATTATTATTATATTTCAATTTGTTTAAAATCAATTTTACGTTTTTTTTTAATGCATGTTAGTTGTAAGATGTACCATCATTGGTTGAAAAAATAATTCCCGCCAAGTTTCTTACCGGTTCTTCTTGGGTCAGCGGTGTAGGGTTCGAACCGGAAGTAGTTATCATATATAGACGATTCAAAAGAGTTTGTTGCTATTCCAATTTGAATAAAGAATTATTTGACTTGACTTGACTTTGGTTTGAACGTACCTTAAGACCACACCATAGTGTTGGCGACTTCCTCGCACTAAATCAACTTTGCGATACAGGTCTACTAACTAATGAACATCGAAATACGTAAATTTCGGGGTTTGTCTCTGTTAGGTACTCGAATGACGCCTTCGAAAAATCCCCGGTGGATTTCTAAATTCGCGGTAGGGTCGCAGGAAGGCAATGCCGGTAGCACTTCGAGCAGCATGCCGCAAGGCCCTATTTTAGATAGTACCTTACTCAACGTACTTAGGTTAGTTTAAGTGTTATATATACTCTCTGTACTAATAAAGTGTAGTAAACAGTCGTTAAAAAAACCTACTAGAGATTATAAAGTAAATTTTCCTTTGATTGATCGGATGGGCTGGGAATGCTGGGATTGATTACGGACATTATAGATAAAGGTGTCGGTACTGAAGACTTGTTCATACATACAATTATCATTGTAATTAATCATTTAATCGACGAACAAAACAAGTTCACGGTACCGGGTAACTAGTTATGAATAATTGTCGTGGTCGTTTGAATGATAAAATATTATAACCTTACTACTATTGTCGATAATCCTTCAATCTATTTTTACTTATTTGTCACATTCATAATATTATATTTTATTGGTGCATAATATTAAGTAGATATGTATTATTGTCTTTATCGAGAGAGCCTAGGTCCGGCTCTAATCTAGTTCCAAGCTAAAGACCTAATTGGCTAGAAATTCCCTTTCTTGAACATTTTCTTTCAATGTACAAAGACACTTTACTTATCAAATTACTTATATAAATAAATAAATAAATATTTTCTTTTAAAATCATTGACACTGTTGTAAATAACCGAAAATTAAATTACTTTTTACCTACTTGACATAAATTTTGATATCCAGATATCAAAATTTATGTCAAGTAGGTAAAAATTTTTTCATCGCAAAATTTCGTTTATGTCTTTAAAATGACAAATAACCTAATTAATACTATCGTAATATTGAATGGTACTATCAATAACATTATTCATTAGATTAGATTGAAGCCCATCATCATTGCAAACAATTTCTCGATAGATCACTATCAGAGCATTAAGTATGTATTGTATTTATCTTTATTTGCTCAAGTGTTCTTTTTTATTTAACTCCGTGACATAAATTAACTTTATTACAGTTGTATTGTGTCTAAGAATTATGGATTTCTACTGTTTTATGGTCGATCGTTCTCGATATGCTGATGGTAAAATTTTCCATCAAATTAATAATCTTAACTTCTGTGTAAACAGTCGGTTCATTATTTTAATTTATGGCACATTTTTCCTGGAAAATATATCGAATAAACTTAATTTAATATCAGTCATACATAAATTATGAAGCACCATATTTGCAAAGTTTAATAAATCATTTGTTATATAACTTTCATTCATAAATACCACTTATTGAATTAATAAAAATATGTAAGTATACATTGTTACATGTTTTCAAAGTACGGCCTTGAAAACTTTCAACGGGTTCAAAAAATAATTGCAAACCTTACACTGGATCAAATTTTTTGTATTGAAGATTGAACTAAATGTGATATTTCAAACTAAATAATCGGACGTTTCTAAACAATGGACCCACGGGGTCGAACTAGAACAGAATGCATGATTGATGAAGTGTCTTCACTGCACCTAATTGACATTGATGGAAAAGCGGATGGAGCCACCTAGACTATCATAGACGTGCATTTTGAAAACTTTAAACCAACCCCACTTGACCCTTGTCACGACGGACTAGAGTAAAATTTCTAGAAAAACCGTATTTTATAACTGCAGCCACAGCTTGGTTGTTACCTGCGGTTCCACCGGATACAGATAAGGTTTTTTTAATGTTTTGCTTAATTATAATAGTGACGATTCTTGTGTGATTAAAATAAAAGATTTGTATATGATATTGGGATGCATAATCATACGTTTTAACAAATGAGTCCGGTGCATCTGTTATTTGATTTTTTGTCCTTATTTTGTGACACTTAATTGTGACAAATTTTTAAGATCATCATTCATCAGTATCATGTAATTATAAGTACATATATATGTTTTATTACATCCCGAGGCAAACACATGCACCTACTCGATTTCTTCTAAACATACCCCGTTATCAGTGTTGCAGATTCATTGAAAACGCTAGGGTTGGTACTTTATATGTTAATTTTAGTATACCTACGTATATAATATGACATGGTATTTGAAGTTGTTAACAAAATATTCATTCTCTTAATATATAGTTAAAATCATGAATCATTGATCACGCAAAATTTTCCCGGTTTAAGCTGGAGCTGATGGCGAAATTAGAAGTAACCCGAATGCGACGCGGAAATGGTTTGTGAATTTTGTAACTTGTACAAATAACGGTGTATAAATAAGTTTACAAAATGTACCTACATACTTACAGTATTAATTTTTCGAATAAGTACTTAGTTAAGCATTTTTGATAATAGTTTATTTTAAATAAAATGTTCGGGTTTTTCTGTTACAGATAAAAATAAGATACATTTGTACCAATGCACCATAAATTTTGAAGTAAGATGTCTTCGATTCTTATTAAAACATGTTGACATAATATACAATTATGACGAATGTTGGGATGAAGTCGTTAAAGTGTTTAGAAAGTATACAATAGAATGTGAAAAAGAATGGACAAATAGGGAAATCAGCTGCCCATGCAAGAGCCAAACATCACAATTAAGAAAAATGCTAATGAAAATATCACCTCAAAAAATGGAATCTTTTGTGACAACCCTATGACTGAATTTCAATGAATCTGCAACATTGATAACGGGGTATGCTTCTAAATTTTCAGCAATACATAATTTAAAAATTTTAATATTTTCTTCGGTTACCGCGAGAATTACACATGACATGAAATAAAACTATGAAAACGGATAAACTCGCGTATATTAACCAATTTTAACTTCATTCCGACCACGAACCCCGTAAAGTATTCGAAACGTCGGAATGAAGTTAAAATTGGTTAATATACGCGAGTTTATCCGTTTTCATAGTTTTATTAAATTTTTTATTAAAATGCAACGTCGACCAATGACTAAGATATAATTAATGCCAATCCCATTCAATCGATCCTTAATTTAATGGCACAAATGCAAACAACGAGAGATATGCCAAGAAAGCATAATTAAATACAGACAAGTAACACAAAATGCATCATTAGTATGTATTTTTGTCAGTATATTTGTTTTACTCTTTGATCGGATTAAAAAAGCCACCAATAATACACCCTTCTGACGGACAATAATGATTCTTAAATTGATGAGAATAATGTTGTTCTAAAGAGTCAAGAAGAATTGGATCGTCTTCAACAACTGTTTCAATATAAGTGTGAAGAGACAATGGCACCTGACGTGCGATTTGATACGGCACTTCAAAACTATTTGATTAAACTAAATAAATGGTTCTAGGAAAAACAATGTTGGCTTGTTTTAAGGAAAGAATGTTACGTGTGGACATACCGTCACAGTTAACTGATTCTGCGTAAGCCTTATTGTAGGGACATAAGGATTATTGTTAGTTCAAAATGTGCTTAGAGTACATTGACACCAGGTTGACAGGCGCGGGGTATAAACTACTAATGTTTATGATAATCAAACGGGAGCCAGATTATAATGGTATATGAAGATAACAATGTAGAAAAGAGATCAATAAACTCCAATTCTCATTATGGGACATTCTTACAGAGATCGACTTAGTACCACAGTTAGCTCAATAAAGTTATGTTTATTAGTATATGCTACTTTTGATTGAGTATTGGTTTTACTTTATATTTAAAATTTAAAAAGTGGGTTCCTAGTTCCTATCAATGTTTCGTCTTCTAAATGAAAAATGCATACAGACCTTTTAATAATTCATATTAAATTATTTACTTATTTAAACGAAGCATTAATAAGGTTCGGTATTATGAAGTATTACAGATCAAATCTAGTTGATAGAACGATCTTAAAAAACAAAGCGGTAGACAACAATTAATAATCAACTTATCAATTCAAAGACATCAATCGATCAGACGTAATCACTTCTCCAAGGCCATTGGTTCCTTAGTAACATTATAATATTCTACACTTTGTTTTTCCCGCAGCTTCGACTATTTAGAGAGAGTATATTAATATAATAAACAAAACTAAAACACAATTAGTAAACTTGATAAAGGGGTCATACAGTTTTGAATACGCGACTCTTTTCCGTCAAAAATCTATCAAAAAATAAGGGTATGTATTTTTTCAATTTCTAGTCAAAAATATTGGTATTGAATCCTTGTAGAGACAAGTTTATTAATATATACACGTTTGCTCACCTTAATTCAATAAATAAAGGTTTACAATTGTGTAGGTATATGAATATAATTTATGAACTCTTTACCGATTTAGTTTTATTAATAGATAATAAAGATTTCAGTATTTTCGTATTAAGAATACAAGTAGGTATTCAAAAGCAATAAAAAAAAAAAATTTAATTGCAGTAATTACCTAAAACAAATACATAGACACAAAACCAGAAGACGTAGTCACGTATTATCCTCCCAAGAAAAAAACCTATAAATTAGTTTAATACTCGTACAATCTGTAGACTAGTTTTGTGTGAAACTAGAACTGATGGTATTGTGCACGGACTTTACTTTGTATTAGACATCGAGTTAGCTGTAGCTTATTTTTTGTAATCAGGGCGTTTATGTTAAAAAGCACTGTGCAATAAACTGTACATTGGACAGGACAAGAAAGTCATTGATTTCGAGCGACCAGAAGTTAAGCTTAATCGCCCCTGGATTTTTCACAGATATTATGTGTGCCAAAATCCAGTTCAATTATCTAATGTGATTGAGCAACAAACGCACATTACTTAGCATTTATTTTATAATAATATTATTAGTAAAATACTACATTCCAACTACAATAATTGATGAAGTGTCAAATCGTGAATCCAGATCATTTTTAGTGAAGAACACAATAACTGTCACTATCTTTCTTCCATTCATTTCAAAGACGACCACATTCAAATTTGATGAAACAGCGGATAATGAACCTAAAGATGAAGGGGATAATGGTGAAGGTGGTGGGGTAGATAAAATGGTGATACAAATGGACGTGTAGGCCTAGTGACAACTGATCGTGGAAGACAATAGGATCGTTATAGGGTATAGTGATGTGCTCTGGTCATTTATATATTCCTAGGATTCCTATATGTTTCGTTTCAAACGACGACGTCTACTGCGGATCTACCGAAAACTACCAAATCCGCAAATTGCGGGGATTTTTCTTTGTCACTCTAACGACGCCTTCGTTGGAATGACAGAGACAAATCCCTGAAATTTACGAACTTCGGAGTTCGCGGTAGTAGGCCTGATCGGCAAATTCTCTCGTAGGTGTTGTCAGTATATATCGATACGGTTTACAATACGATGGAGATCTAACAGTAGCATGACATAATTATGTGGTTATTAAGGTTATATTGAATCGAAAAATGTACTGTAAGGTTTCTAATGCTTTATTGACGTGATCGCAAGGAAAATGTTCTTTCCTACAAATAATTACTAAGAAAATACAGAAAAAGTAAGTGGTCTATGATCTAGCTTTAAAACGAAAAGTGTTAATTTGGCTTTTAAATATGCGTTTGCTAGAATACCCAAAAGACACTACAACCCATCAATGTTAATGAAATATTGAAGCATAATAAGCCTTTCTTTGTATTAACCAATTTATTTTTGTTATCTGAGGAATGGTACAGCACTACTTTTGACCACTAAGCACCAGTGAGTGATCTTGGGACCACCTACCGGACAGAAGACGATGTGGACACCCAATATGGTGATCACATTAAACTGACCACACATGACCCTTATCCTATATAACATAAGGTCTAAAATGGTCACACACCTCGCTGTTTACCCAAAATGAAGTATTGACGCGTACTTTTCCATTGATATTTATTCATCAATCAATCTTAATGATAAATATTTGATTGATAATAGTTTTGGAGGATTAGTATTGTTCTAAGAAGGCGGGGTTTTATTTATTTTTTGTGTTAATGCTTCGAAGTTCCGATAAAACTGCGTGATTTTACATGTAGTAATTTTCATGTAAGAACTTATCTTCTATCCATCATTTCTTTAAAAATATGTTTCCCGTAGTGTATTCACACTTATTGATAATCAGACTTAGATAATCAGACTAATTTGGTAATATCTATACATTCTAATTTACGACTTTTTGTGTAATATTAAGAAGTCAGTCATAATTTACTTATTTAATCGTACTTATTATTATTCATACTAAAACCTAATGAACGATCATGAAATTGACGTTTACAGACAAGACTTGATCGTCACCTGCCTTGACTTGGTTAATGAAGCTACAATGCCACAAGTTATGGTGCTTACTCGTTATATAAATAGAAGTTGAAATATTACAAAAGGAAAAAATAAATACATGAACGGTTAGATACCTTAGAAGCAACTTGATAACCTAAGTAAAAGGACTTTATTTCACTAAACATAACATTAATCTCCCGAAGGATTCAGAGTATTGATATTATAATGTTCACAGATAAAAATCACTAGTAAATTCATATTTATTTATTTATTAGTAGATAACACGGAAATCATACATGTGATGAACAAAACTTAAATTAATAATACAAACGTTCTTGATATTGAAATATCAGCTACAAGAGGTCGAAAACCGTAAATTTCGGGCACCTCTCTCTCTCTGTGTCACTTCGATGAAGTCGTTATGGGATGGAAAGAGATTGAAATTCTCACTGACTGAACGGACAGGAAGACAAAAGGATCTTACATCTCAGCGTGAGGATCTTGTATCAGCGTGGCCGAAAATACGCTTTCCGCAAACTTCGAAAATCGAGCAAATAAAATTAGAGCTTTTATCTTTGCCACACCAACGAAGGCGACATTGGAGCAGAAGGGACCAAGGGGGGAAGGGAGGGGGGAAGGGTTGGGGAAGGGAGGGGATCGTCACACTCCAATTAAAATGCTGGGACAATAAGAAGAACCTACATGAAGCATGAAGATCCTTTAACAGCGTGGAGGGAACGTAAGCCACGAAATTCGAAAGCGTGCATTTCGAGCATCTATCTATATCACTCGTCATTGGAGTGAAAGAGTCTGATCCTTACTGACCGAACTGACTAAAAGCATACAAAAAGAGTCCTTTTAGCACGAGAAGCCTTATCAATGTAGCAGGAATGTAGGCGAACCACAAAATTCGTAAACTTTGTCACTAACGAATGTATCATTAGTGTGAAAGAGACTAAACTGGCTATGGAAGGATGGTAAGACAAGAACCCTCCTTTCAGTATTTTGATCTTCTATCAGCGTGGCGGGAATGCATGCCATCTGTTTCCGTCACTCTAACGAAGGCGTTATTGGAGTAGAAGAGACAGACTAACTCCCTTATTCATAAACGCCTCCTAAATTAACAAGCCGCTAAGTATTGTTTCTCCCTTT
>JALPQI010025038.1:0-12009 GCA_025490895.1 Thaumatotibia leucotreta
GTAGTAGGTTTATTAGTTTCTTAATGAAAAATGTGAGGTTGTAATTAATAATAATAATAAATAAATAATAATAGTGACCCTGCCTACAAAGATAGGTTCCGGGTTCGAATCCTGGCGAGGGCATTATTTGTGTATTTATTTATCACAAATATTTGTTCCTTGGTCATGGCTGTCTATGTATTTAGTATCTATATGTATCTATCTATTATAGGTATATATCGTCGCCTGGTACCCACATCACAAGCCTTAATTGAGCTTACTGTGAGACAAGGGGCCCATTTCTCAAAAGCTTGTAACTTGTAATACAAGTGGAAGTCTCTTTTTGACACTATCTATTAGATAAGGACTTCCGCTTGTATTACAAGTTACAAGCTTTCGAGAAATCGGCCCTAGGTCGATTTGTGTAAAGATGTCCAAAATATTTATTTACTTTTTTTTAAGTAAATATGGTGGAAAAACGGTGGCGACGAGGTGGGCTGAATGGAGTAAAAGAGAGGAGGCCTTTGCCCAGCAGAGGAACACTAAAACCAGGCTAATATAAACATAAGTAAATAAAAGAAAAATAATCAATCAATACCCTAATCGGGATCCGAACGCGGATCCACCAGTGTCGTAGGCAGAGTCACTTTTAACTAGGCTATGGAGCCTAACATAATTAAACAGCCATTTTCTCACATATAAGCTAATATTAGTACCTAAAATATGAACTCTGCTAATATGCTCTACCTCTATTAATTACTTAACAAGCTTCTCATTAACAACGTCGATGTAGAGCCATCGGCCATGCCAACTTTATAATTAATACATGCTTGCTGATACTCTACGTAGAGCAGTTTCGAGTTAGGAATAGCATTGTACCGAGAAGTTTCATAAGTTGCGAAACTTTCATAGAAAAAGTTCTCGGCAGTTTTAATTTTCATCATCAGCCTATGATAGTCCACTGCAGGACGTAGACCTCTCCTATTAACTATGCGTATAGACGCATTAGGAGGTAAATGCCCATAATCGCCACGCTGGGCAAGCGGATTGGCGATCGCAGTAATATGTCCACTATAGTATGATGACGCTGCTGCCCATCATCAATCTTTTATTAAGTAGTGGTCAGTGACACTTCAATCCCTTAGTCGACTCTTACGACACACGGCCAAAATTTCCGAGTATATTCCCCCAATTTTGAGAAGGTGGCCGAAGTTAGCCGTGTGGTGACGGCATTAAGAATACATTTGTCACCACCCCAACTCCTCCTGCGGGTGTCGTAAGAGTCTACTAAGGAATTGAAGTGTCACTGACCATTCTACAAGATTGATGATTGGTAGCAGCGTCATGATAGTGGACACATTACTGCGATCGTCAATCCGCTTGCCCAGCGTGCCTATTATGGGCATTTACCTCCTAATGCATCAATACGCCTAGATAATAGTAGAGGCCTACGTCCAGCAGTGGACTAACATAGACTGATGATGACGATGAAAAGTAAAAAACATCTTCCTTCAAAAATCTTTATAAAAGAATGTATAAAACGGTTTCCATGTCCAAGTTGTAAATAGTTATAAAAAGACAGTAGTCCATATTTCGCGAACTTCAAAACCGTTTTCCGACAGAAAAAATCCATTAGAGAAAGTTTAATGCGGCGCTAAGTTTTTGTCTTCTGTTAAGGAGGGTGTCATACTGAAGTGGAGGCAATAAATAAAAAACATGGGATTTTTTAGACAAATCGACGTAGAGCGGTGAGCTCAATTGAGACTTGTATAGTCTCCAGACTTGTATATACCAAGCAACGATATAGGCAATTCAAAGTCAAATAATTCTTAATTTAAATTTGAAAAGCAACAAACTCTTTTGAACGGTCTAAGTTACACACAAAATTAAAAATATTTCCGGTTCTAGCTCTACAACACTGACCCGAGAAGAACCGGTAAGAAACTTGGCTGGACTTGTTTTTTTAATACTCATGGTACATTTACAACTATACAATCTAATACACAAGTTACACAACAGATATTATTATTTATTAAGGTACAGATATTTACAGATAATACAGAATAAAAAGAACAAGAAACAAATATTTTGGTTTATGTACACAAAGAAGGTATATATCCATATGCAAAATATGTTCAGAAAATGCACTTTAAGGTGCATATAGACCAAACGAGCATTCGCTCATTCTATCCCCCACTCTACAAAATCAACGAATTTCGACGAATCACGTTTTGTGTAACGAACGAATTTCGTAGAGTGGGGGATAGAATGAGAGAATAGTCGTTTGGTCTAAATACACCTTTAGAGGATAAACTTGTATGCAGAAAGAATAATTTTTCCACTCCAGTTCAAGAATGAAGATCACAATTACCTTCCACACGATATCATAATGACTTTTTTCCCCTCGCACTATAATACATTGTATTACTCGTATATTGTAATACCTACTTTAGTTTGTTTTTAAATGTTAGTTTTTCAGTTTAATTTGTGTTTAAATGTTAGTTTTTCTGAAAAATTATGGTTTGAAACATTCACTATGCTCGTATTTTAAGATCACCGACACTCGTTATAAAATTGAGGTCTCAAATTACGAAAATAACTACCAAAATGTTTAATATTTAAGTCAAAGAGACTTGATCCACTTTTATTATTCGACAAAGGGTTTCTAATTCTTACAAAGGAATAAGGAAAATACCTAAATGAAGAATAATGCATTTTGCTTACATTTCGTTGATTCCGTATTAATTAACATTTCTGTTTTTTGTCCTTAACAGCCCACTTCTAAAATGGGAAACGATTTTACAGTAGCATCGCTTCTTTTACGTACATCCAGTAGCGATCATAAATATCATCATCATCATCATCAGCCTATGATAGTCCACTGCTGGACGTAGGCCTCTCGTATTGATTATGCGTATAAACGCATTAGGAGGTACGAGTAAATGCCCATAATCGCCACGCTGGGCAAGCGGATTGGCGATCGCATTAATGTGTCCACTATGATGACGCTGCTGCCCATCTTACGACACCCGCAGGAGGAGTTGGGGTGGTGACAAATGTATTCTTACTGCCGTCACCACACGGCTCATAAATATATTGACAAATAAAAATAATATAGGTAGTCGTTTTGTGGGAGGGCGTAAATACGGGTTTAGTGCTTGATAATGGAGATCTAGGCCCTCCGAAACATGTTGCACGTAGTGACTAAATACACGTGAGTTTAACCGTTTTTTTTAGTTATTAGGTATGTCTTAGTAGTTATATTTATACCCCCTTATTCATAAACGTCTGCTAACTTAACAGGCTGCTAAAAATTGTTTGTCCCTTTCGGTCTTAACAATGTGTCCATAAGAGCAAAAGGGACAAACAATTATTAGCGGCTTGTTAACTTAGCAGACGTTTATGAATAAGAGGGATAGTATATAATCAGATTACGATACTGAATTGGCTCTTCAATGTATCAGCATTATTTAATTTTGGTTACATCCTGCATTCGTATCGTCGCTTGTTATCGAAAATACAAGGATTAATTGAGCTTGCTGTGGGTCTAGGTTTATTTGTTTAAGAATGTGCCATCATGTTCCCTAAGTTTTTATATTTACGTTCATGCCTTTTTTGCCTCCTAAAATATAAGGGAAAACGTTTACGTTTAAACTAACTAAAACATCCTTACTCTAAAACTGTCAAAAACTTTCAAATTAAAGATTTTCAAGACGGTGCAAGATCCCATTTCAAAGCAAAATCGTTGCTAACTTACGTAACCTCGTATCTTCATTAAATAATTCATGGGAATGTCACCTTTCTTTTACTCTAAATACGGCTGTTTTTCTCATGAAGTGAACATTGCAGATATGAAATTTAGTAAAATGTTCAATAACGTATATTTCACCGAAAAGTTTCTTCCTTCAATTTAGAATTTTTATTCGTTCCATTTTACCCCCTGTTTCCCCTAACGCGATAATTGGGGGAAATCGGGGATTATTTAAAAAGTTTGAGATGCGAAACGGGTGCCATTTTAGGAATTAATATTCTCTCGTTCTCATTCAACAAAATTTTAAGATGCCGCACTAGTTATTTTTATATTTTATGTTTTACAGCGACTCGTCGTAATACCTTTTTGAAATCAAAATTAAAATCACGGAATATTTTAGGACATAATATGGATGTAGCTTGCAAATACACTCTAGTTCAGACTTGTTTTTATGATTATGCTAAATATTTTCAGTAAAACATAAACCAGTTAAATCGTCAGTGATAAATACAATATTTCATACTGCCAGGGATTTACCAAAACAGGAAACACATTCGACAATTTAAAATGCCGATTGGATTTCGTTAATCAATCTGAATATCACACACACTTAATTTTTTTTTCATGGAAGAGCAATCCTCAAAAATGTTGTACGTTTGGATTCACATCATCAGCCTATGTTAATCCACTGCTGGACGTAGGCCTCTCCTATTAACTATGCGTATAGATGCATTAGGAGGTAGATGCCCATAATCGCCACGCTGGGCAAGCGGATTGGCGATCGTAGTAATGTGTCCACTATGATGACGCTGCTGCCCATCTTCAATCTTTTATAAAATAATGGTCAATGACACTTCGATCCCTTAGTCGACTCTTACGACACCCGTAGGAGTTGGGGTG
Organism: Thaumatotibia leucotreta; assembly: GCA_025490895.1. NCBI lineage: Eukaryota > Metazoa > Arthropoda > Insecta > Lepidoptera > Tortricidae > Thaumatotibia > Thaumatotibia leucotreta. The sequence continues at coordinate 4,631 of JALPQI010025038.1, forward strand.
GTGATTGTATTAAATGATGGAAATCTTTATCTCCATTAATTATGAAACTTTATCGGTAAGTGTCGTAGAACAAATTTTAGTTTTCATTTTGGCATTTGACATTGAATAAAAAAGTATCACATTTATAACATAAATCTGTCAATAATTTAAAATTGACAGATTTCTCGTATTTGCAAATTTTCGCAGTGGGTAAGTATTATATAATACATTCATATTCTGCCCTGCCTGGACATTTACCTCCTAATGGGCATTTACCTCCTAATGCGTCTATACGCATAGTTAATAGGAGAGGCCTACGTCCAGCAGTGGACTATCATAGGCTAATGATGATGATGATATTCTGCCCATCAATATCTGGTCATATCAAACCAGTATAAGTTTATAAGCTAACATAGTCATTTACATTATTAGTATGTCTTAAACCGGAATATTTACAATGTAGGTAAATTGCACCCGATTTTATTTGGTACTGTTGCAAATGTCATCTTCACGGAGAAATTACGAATTGCGAGTTTTAGTTGTGATCTACCCACACACCGTAGCGATCTACCCTCAGTCTTCAGTTCAAATTTTCAGTTCATCTTTCATAGGGCCTTAGCGCACGCATATTGTTTGCTGAGATCGCGAAACGTCTGGTTGACGTAACTAAAGATCGAAGAGCTGGCAACTTTCTCGCACAACGCATCAGTATTGCGATACGCCGCCAGCATCCTCGGTACAATGACACAAGGGTCAATCTTAGGTATAGGTTAGGTTACGTAGATTAGTTCGATTTAATCTATGTGTAACCCTAACGGGGGATAGAACTGCTAATATTTATTTGGTTTTTAATAGTGTATTTAAATCTTTGTTGACATTGTTATATTATAATTCTATTTTTTATTATTTGTTTTGACGATCATGATAACAATTCGTATAATTTTGACATGTATGCAAATTTATTATGTAATCTTTTATCATGAAATAAAATAATCTAATCTAATCTAATCTATATATAAATTGTAGTCATGTAAATAACCGAGGGGCGGGAAGGTTCTCGAGTGGTGACCACGCACCGGAAGGCGCAGCGTGGGTAGGTCCCCCATAAGGTGGACTGATTACCTGGTGAAGGTCGCAGGAGTCCGCTGGATGCGGGTGGCACAGGACCGGTCATTGTGGCAATCTTTGGAGAGGCCGATGTTCAGCAGTGCACGTCCTTGATGATGATGATGACATGATAAATATCCCGTTTTCATTACTAATAATAATTATCAAATCAGAAATCACAAATCAAAAAGATATTCAGAATTTCCAATCTCTCTCAATATTTCATATGGATGGAATTTCCCGAAACAGCGTGAGTTAATTAATGCTATCACATCAGATAGCGAATTAAACTTGGAGTTAAATTGAGGCTGAAACTTTTGGATTATTTTAAAACTTGAAAATTCTGTGGCAAATGTACAGTCATCAGATGTATCAGTCAGGGTGATCACAAATATATGAACAGGACTCTAAAAGCGAAAGAGCCTTTAGCACCGTTTGGTAGTCAGATTTGGTAGCTGGCTGCCAAATGGGAATTATGGTTTCCCGCCTACCAAACGGTACTAAAAAACTTGTTGCTTGTTGCTGTGTCTACAACCACACACTTATTTTCAAATAAAATTGTGAATTTAAGAAATTAATTATTCTTAGTCAAACACAATTTTATTAATCATCAAGGTCGGGCGGGGAAATTAGGTTGGCAGCCATGTATTTCATTAACACGAGCTGTCTTAAAATGCAGAAAACGCACTGCGTGTAAACCCGAATGCGTTTATAGGGAATAGACAATATAGACTTATCTTGACATCTGTAAGGTAGGGGCTTAAAGGTGTGTTCACGACCATGTCAATGACGAATAAAAGTACGGGAGTAGAAAAAATATTTTTTACAATTATCACACTTGTCATTTTGGTTAAATAGGGGCAAAGGACATGCTAGTATATCATAAAACATTGCGTGAAGTGAAGATTGTTTCATTGTAAACGACTTGTTACAAGATTAGACGGATAATTCAAACACGCCATCAGCCGAGCTCGTATCCGGTCGTAACTCGGGATTTGCTGTTAGCTGGTCGCAGATTTATTACTGGTTCACTAGTTATAGGGTTTTAGATCAAATATGTAACTAGTTGTCATTTATCAAAGGCAAAATAACTAGTTCAACAACGTACTTAAATAAAATTATGGAACGAAATAATTATATTTGATTCACAAAAACTTTAGAACATCAGGGTGCTTAGACAAGTTGCCAATCGCTAGCGCTTAATCGTCAATCGTAAACGAAAGGCAGCTGACTTTCTTTGTCGCACTAATACGAAAGAGTGACAGAGAGGGAAAACTACGATACGCTGCTAAGCGTTAGCGATTGGCAACTTGGCTAAGCATCCAGGTTTGAGGATAAAGCAGTGTTTCATATTGTTTTTGAATAATTTACTTAAAAAATTTTTGCAAGTAAGTACAAATTAATTTATTTCAATTAAGAAAATAAACAATCTGTGAATGCAAAATGACTTACTTTCAAAAATAACATAAAGTCTTATTTCAGAAAAATACCCTATCCAGATATTTAAGATATTTTCCCTTAATGTCCTCCCTTTCTTCCCTTTGTCAGCCTCCGTAGCCTAGTTGGTAGTGACTAGGGCCTGCTCCCGGTTCTCTCAGTACCGGGAATTTCCCGGTACTCCCGGTACCGAGAGGACCGGTACTGAAGATAATGTCCCGGTTCTTTCCCGGTTCTATGTTAAATAATCAAGATGCGTGTTTTTTAGAGCTGTCTTGTGTATTAACTGTATTCCAAAATAGTACACACCTGTAAATTGAATTCTAGTTCTTCATTGTTACAATTCAAATTGCAACAAACTAATGTCTTAAGATTTAATCATGATAAGTGTCGATATAGAGATTATGTTTTTAACTCTTATGTAGCTGTGATCGTGTAAAGCACACGAGTGCTTTTGTGTGTTTAATTTTTTTTTTATATTTAAAGCAAAACATTTACACATAATTTAATTAATACATAAAATGGATAAAATCTATAAGTATATTACACCTCTGTAGTCCTATCCACAAAAAAAAGCTATCTTTAAATTATGACATTTATGATGATGACAGATGTATGATCTTCAAACCTCTGTATGCCTGTCCACAAAAAAAAACTATCTTTGAATTATGACATTTTTATGTTCACTGATGTATAGTAATAATAATATCAAATTTGATTGATTATTTATACCTAGAGGCAATATTATTTCTTGTTCAGATCAGCGAAACAAACATGTTTTGCAAGAAATTAGCAGATTTCATGCAAAACAAATATAACTCACTGCATAACAAGAATATATATATATCTGGCACATTTTATGGATTTAAATATTGTTATAAATGCAAATACGATCGTTTTGTTTTTTGAAAACATACAATTGCAGTGTAGGACTCAAATATATTTTTAATTCAAAAAGTTTGCAAATCCAAATACGGTAGTTTTGTTTTAGGAAAAATCCAATTTAAGAGGATACAATTTTAAAATCTAAACCGCCACATTCTGTATTGCGACTCCTTTTTATATATATAAAAAAAAAAAAAAAAAAGGAACACAATATTTACATAAGTATTTATTTTATTCAAAACTGCCACATATACAAATATCGCAGTTTTCCGTACAACATTCTTAACATAATTCAAATTCAAAATTATTTTCTCAAACATGCAATGAAATGTTGTAGTTACGTGCCTAAAAAGTGGCCGGGAAGTACCTCGTTGCCGGCCTAGGCCGGCAAGTACCTCTTTTTTAATTTTCATTTGACATAGGGTTGTAACCTGGCATCTTGGCTTTTAGCCAATAATTATCTGTAAGTAATATTAGTATAAAAAAAAAATTATTGGCAAATTTTTGCAGTTATAATTAGGTATTTAAATTATATCATTTAAAATAAATGTACAATAACTACTCAAAATAATATTTAAAAAGCAGTATTATACGGCGTGATCCGTCGGCCCCGATCACTGCATGCGATTAATTGGACCCAACCGACCGCGTCGTCTAATACCGCTTTTTAAATTAAAAATTTGCAACTTTCAAACAGGTCAATCTTAAAAAAAAAATGAGGTGTCGGTGTCGTATTTGACTTTTGTTGTGTTTCAAATACTTAGTTATGTAGTTGACTTATAATTTCTTAGAAAGAAGATACATTTTTTTGTTTCATTTCATTGCATGTTTGAGAAAAGCATTATACATACCTCGGCCATGAAGTGACGGGTTGCCGTCCGAATACTATCCTAAACATATATTCTACATATATTCGGCCGGCAACCAGTCACTTCCCGGCCTCGGTAGTAATGTACTATTAATTCAAATCTCATAACATAAAGATTCATACATTGTTAAAACATTAATAAATACTTAAATTAATAATTACTTCTTTTTTGGCTTTATGGCACTTTTTCTCAAAAAATGTCATGCGTTTTGGTCAACGGTCGAGTCGCAACTGACAAAATGGTGGTTTAGCACTGAAGTTAGTAACGAAAGCGTGATAGTGCAAAAAGGGTACCTGCATAATTTTGATACTATCTAACGACAAATCGACAGGTGTCTTAGTGCCACGTAAAATATTAGTGTTTATAATGTCGTTTTTGCAATAAAATATTGTTTCATGGTTTTTTAGTTGTGTCGCTTTTGTCTTTAATGGACGATAATATAGTTTGTGAGTTTTGTGACATTTTCATAAAGGTACAACATTGTCAGTTAAGCACAAGGAGGCTCTAATTCGTATAAAAATACGAGCAAATTTCGTCCATATGGTACGCGACCTTTAACTTGAAAACGTCACATTTAATACTTTGCACTGCATTACGGTTTATTTATATTTATTTATTCAATAGCCAATTTAGTAATTAAGTCATACGCCGATGCAAGAACCGGACAGAACCGGGAGTCCCGGTACTGGTACCGCTCGGTACCGGGAAATGAAAATCTCAGTACCGGCCCCGGTATTGCAGGCCCTAGTAGTGACCCTGTCAACAAAGTTGGATGTTCAGGGTTCGAATCCCGGCGAGGGCATTTTTTTGTGTATTTATTTATCATAAATATTTGTTCCTTGATTGTAAACGACTTGTTACAAGATTCGAACACGCCATCATCAGCCGAGCTCGTATCCGGTCGTAACTCGGGATTTGCTGTTAGCTGGTCGCAGATTTATTACTGGTTCACTAGTTATAGGGGTTTAGATCAAATATATAACTACATATTTTAAAGACAAACGGGTCTTAATCACGTAAACTTACGTTTAATTATATCCGATCATGCCCGAAACGTTAGGATATAATTAAACGTAAGTTTACGCGATTAAGACCCGTTTGTTTTTAAAATAATATATGCGTGATAATCGTGAAAGTTTAAATCAATAAATTTATAACTAGTTGTAATTTATCAAAGACAAAATAACGAGTCCACCAACATAAATCAAATAATGTAACAAAATAGTACATTACGACACAAGTGCGAAAAACAAGAAATTCGAGTGGCGATGTTTTAAAGCGACACGAGTTACGAATTTTGTTTTTGCACGTATCTCGTACGACGTTTTTTAGTGCAGGATGGCGCTTCGAAGTTTTTGACCTTACGTAAAATGACACACTTCTCGCACTAGAGCCTAAAAAAGGCACCATCTGTACTAAAATAATTATATTTGTTTCACAAAAACTTAAGAATATCAGTTTTGAGGATAAAACACTTTGTTTTTGAATAATTTCGTTGAAGATTTTTTGTAGGGAGGTACAAATTAATTTATTTCAATTAAGAAAATAAACAATCTGTAAATGCAGACTTATTTACTTTTAAATATAACATAAAGTCTTATTTCAGCAAAATACCCTGTCTACGATGTATATTCCCGAATATTTTTTGTAGTTGGGTTCGTTGCCATTACAGCTATTTATCAAAAATCAACCCCATACAGACACTATAAATACGTCCTTTAGTGACATAATTAATATTTATTTTGTATCATTGAACAGAATTGCCAAGACATTTCCAAATTCACTAAAAACTAGCAACTAAAACGTCAATGTACCTATAAAGGGTCCCCAGGAACCCCGACCCTACGTACAGCAATAAGTCACCGATATTGGACCCATCTACATATACATACGCAGATTTATAGAAGGCCTTTGAGTGAGTCAAAGGGCCTTGTAACTACCCCTGGATTGATTCGGAGATAGTTCTGAGATACGTCGGAGTAATTTAATTGGTTGCGCTTGGTAACTGATTTGAATTTAAATACATTGAAATTTTGAAACAAATTGATATAAATGCACATATTAGTTCATATTTTAAAGACAAACGGATCTTAATCGCGTAAACTTACGTTTAATTAATCCTGTCGTTTCGGGTATGATGTTACACCCGTGGTTGCAGGCAGACTCAGGTCGTAAGTTTACGCGATAAGACCCGTGTCTTTAAAATATGAATTACTTATAATCGAGAAAGTTTAAATCAATATACTTATTAAATACAAAATAACTCGTAAAATTGCAATAAAGTATTAGTATTGAGTACCTAATTACCTAGGTATAATACCTATATTTTAATTCACATAGCGAACGTTATAATTATGTAAGGTATATAAAATCGGATGTAATCTTAACAGATAAATTTGCAAAAGATATAAATCTGTCAAAACACAGAAAAAAGGATTTATCAACACGAAAGTCGACATTTCCCATCCAATTTCATTTTAAAACCTCAATACCCCAAAGTTATCACCATACATTCTTCAAGGGCCCCATTTATCAGTCACATTTGGGCCAAAAAGCGGCGTAAATCAATCGGACGGAACCCATTGGGAAAGTGTCACGTGGTGGGAAAAAATAAAATTTATACGCAACCCACCGCAAATAGCCAGAGAGATAGGGTACCTTTTTAGGGATCCGTACTTCGGTAAACGAGGGTTCTTCAACTAGAATAGATGTCACACATCACACACTAATAGGCCGTGTGGTGACGGCAGTAAAAATACATTTATCACCACCCCAACTCCTCCTGCGGGTGTCGTAAGAGTTGACTAAAGGATTCATGTCATTGACCGTTATTTGATAAGAGATTGATGATCGACAGCAGCGTTATCATAGTGGACACGTTACTGCGATCGCCAATCCGCTTGCCCAGAGTGGCGATTATGGGCATTTTCCTCCTAATGCGTCTATACGCATAGTTAATAGAAGAGGCCGTAAACTGGGGTTACTTTGAACTTTGGGGTTACATTGATAAAAACTTCTTTTATTTTTTAATCGCGAATATCTCTCGTTACCAAACGCATCCGTATAGGTATATATTTTTTGTAGTCTGGCAAGAACGATAGT
>JALPQI010025039.1:0-20449 GCA_025490895.1 Thaumatotibia leucotreta
TGTGTTAGAGAGGTAAACAGCGAAATTGTAATTTGTAACTTTATAAAACGCGACCCTGGTAATTATATACAGTGTGTAAATCTAATACGGGCGATCAATTAAACCAGGCATGGGATTCATTAGTGTAATCATGGATTACAAGGTTTTTTTTAAAGTTACTCTTAATTTAGACCCCACAGATTTTTTTTAAGTTTATCGTAGCAGCAATGTAGGTACGAACATTTGTTATTGTTGATTTGTCAATTATGTCATCTGCTTTTGAAATTAGCTGTCAACGAGTGCTTAACTCGCGTATGTTGCTTTACATTGCGCGCCGAATTATTTTGTATGGAAAATTTTGTTGCTCTGATTTTAAGTAAAAGTTATTTGAATGTACTTATTATGTCGTAAACTAACACCCCTTAAGAGCTTCACCCGTATTAGACTTACACCCTGTGTATTCTTTGACTGGCATTCAAAGAATATAATACTCTTAGTACGAAATTAAATAAAAAATATTAATTTAGGCACGGAACAGCGCCATCTGGGTCGCGTTTTATAAAGTTACAATTTACAATTTCGCTGTTTGCCTCTCTAACGCACGCACGTATTGGCTAGAAAGAGAGGCAAACAGCGAAATTGTAACTTTATAAAACACGACGCTGGTGTGTATAATATCTGAGTGGGGTTATTTTTTCGAGAAACATTAGGATGCTTAGGCTTAGACAAGTACTCAATCGCTAACGCTTAATCGTGAACGAAAGGCAGCTTAACGTGAAAGAGTGACAGAGAGGGAAAACTACGATACGCTACTAAGCGATAGCGATTGGCAACTTCGCTAAGCATCCAGTGATCCAGATCATCTAAGTTTTACACTTACACTTTACCAAACTTAATTAGAAGGTTTCCCCATAGTACATGTATCATGGGGAAATTACCGTACCTACTCACCATTTTTTCGATAGTTTTAACGCCCTTAATATCTACAAGGGTCATTTCAAAACTGTCAAAAGTTCATTTTTCAACTGCTCAGCGGCTATCGCGAAAAATAAAATTCGTAAATTTTGAGGATTTGCCTCTCACTCTAATGACGCCTTCGTTTGAGTGACAGAGAAAAATCCTCGAAACTTCTGAATTTCGTTTTTCGCGGTAATATAAATAATATATGCTATCATCTTAAATCCTAAGATATCTTTGGATAACTATGCTGCCACATTGGTCGTTATTTCAATTAATAAAATAAATAAAAGAGTAATAAGAACAATTTTTATAGTATACAAGGTCAAAGAGAAAGACGTTCTATCCTCGTCCTGTATGCTTAGCACATGACTGGCGCGAGTGTGGTACTATACAACACGTCCACGTATAAGTTTATTGTTTCTTTTGCGGTACATATTCATGAAATGAAATGGCATAGCGAGATACAGGTCGTGGTCGTGCTGAGTAGGTACTCCCTGGCACGACCACACGATATTTATGGGTAAATCAATGGTCAAATGAATACAAAACAAATGTACTCAAATTGTACTATCTACAAGCACATCAAAATGTGAGAGTGGTACTGCAAAAATCGGTCCCAGCAGGACAACAATGATGCTATTCTAACCACACGTAGGGTAACGGCACCAATAATCGACAGATATCCAAAGATCGACAATGATCCTTATGTTATTTAACATAAGGTTGACCTTTTGATTGGCTACAATCGATTTACTACTCTATGACATTTGAATTAGGAATGAAGTGTCGATCACTGGCTTAAAGCGGCGAACAATGGTGCCACTACACATTTACACGTTAATTCTATCAAATAATTCACATAAATTCTACCTTTATCTTTTTTACTACATATATAACTCTTTCTATCTCTAAATCATGGTATACGATACTTACCACATTTTTTAAATAAAAACAATTGACTTGGCGCCTAAACAAAATACTGTAGCAAATAAAATTTGTGCTTACTTCAATCTTATGAATGTTGGGGGTAGTATCTCATTTTCAATTGAAAAAAACGTTTTCTTAAAAACACTTAGTGAAGCATTCATACCTTCCCTTTACATCGTCGATGATCTTCTTACATTTAGACGCGTAAGATGCGTGCAGTCTCATGCGAAAGAGATATCTTGTAGATAGTACAATTTGAGTACATTTGTTTTGTATTCATTTGACCATTGATTTACCTATAAATACGGTGTGGTCGTGCCAGGGAGTACCTACTCAGCACGACCACGACCTGTATCTCGCTATGCCAAAACCGTGCAGGTACATTTTTTAAAAATATAAGTACATAAAAGTACATTTCTTTTCAGAAATATGTACCTCAAAAGAAACAATAAACTCACACGTGGACGTGCTGTATAGTACCACACCTGGCGCGACAGTATCTCGCCGCGAGAGTCTATCCGTCCCGCTTTTGTTAATATAGCTAGTGAAGGACGGAAGATCTATCTCGCGGCGGCATACTGTCGCACCAATCATGTGCTAAGCCTACTGCCAGTCATACTACATTTCAGCTATTGAAATTTAAACCTAATAAGTTTGAAAATATATTCGCTTTCCTTTTGTTCTACATATTCGAATATGTCCTTTATAAATCAAATTGGGTAGGACTAGGATATAACATTTTGTAATACCAATGTGGGAGCTGGGAGCACCATAAGGAAATAAAACAGCAAAATAAGAATCGATCATCTATTCATCGATAGTGAGCGCGCCCGTGTTGATGTCATTGATAAGGTCGTGCGGCGCGCGGCCCTCCACCGTGCAGCCCACCGACTGCGCGGTTCCGAGGATCTCCTTCACCGTGCCCGACAGTTCGCGGGCCATGGAGCGCGGCCGCATGATCTTGGCGATGCCGATCACGTCTTCCAGGCTGATGTTGCCACTGTGTTTGACTGGAAAGAGAATGGTATTGGTTAGTGGCGGCAGTGTAATAAGAGCCATTGATCTTGTGAGTTGACAATTATAAGGGGTTTAAAAAAAGTTTGGAAGAGATCACTCTTTAGCAATAACGCCAATAACTAGCGACGCGACCCACCCCGGCTTCGCATGGGTACTATACCTACATAAAAACCTTCCTCTTGAATTACTCTACCTATTAAAAAAAATCTCATCAAAATCCGTTGCGTAGTTTTAAGGATTTAGGCGTACTAAGGGACAGAAAAAGTGACTATTTTATACTATGTAGTGAAGCTGCCTTTTGCGACTTCTGTTTTTTGTATTTCTTTTGTTGTTATGTACGTATTTTTTTATTACATGTGAGGTGTGTTTGAGGTTTGAATTGTCAACTGAAGATCTAAAATATACTACTTTGAAATTCAACACTTCAATTGTTGGAGAATTTTAGAAATAATGCAAAATCCAAAGGCTGCTAGTTTGTGCTGCCAAAGGTACTTTCCCAATACTTCTAAGTGTAAACGAGCATAAAAGAGATTTGGTCGGCGTGGACTCAGTCCAGTCCTACTACTGCGAAAACATTCTTAATTTCGAGTATTTGTCTCACAAATTTTCAATTTTGAAATTCGCGGTAAAGCGTAGGAAGGTAGGCATATGTTTAGCCCCACTCGAGTGTCTAGTCTACTCAGGCGTCAAGACCAAGTGGATATTATTGTTACCTTGTTATCATAACTTTACACATTCAGCACTTCAACCACTCCTGTGCGGCGAATATATTTTTCTTAGTTATCTAGTTAGTTTGTTAACCTTTTGGACGCCAATAACATAATATCGGCACCACAGGTTAAATGCCAAAGACTGATAAGTCTACATGTTCGTAGGTATGTGTTCAAATTTAATTTTGACACATGGGTGAAGTAGTATCGAAAAGGTTAACATGGTTGCCCTGATCTCTGCTGGGTAAGTCTCAATATCTTTTCAATCTTTGTTTTTTGCTGTTTATATCCATTTCTAAGTGCTTTTAATGTTCATAATGTCAATATTTTATTGAATAAAAGAATGAAAAGATACAAATTTCATGCTATTTTGTTCACATTTTCTAAATGAGTTCTAAGTTAGCCATACCACATGTGCCAAACAGAAGACAGAGTTGGATTTATATTATTTCTAGAATTATAACAGAAAAGCATGATTTATGGACTTACTGTTCTTCTGCTTCTTGCGGTCACGGGGAGGCTCTTTCAGGGCTCTGATGATGAGTGCAGCAGCAGAGGGAACCACGGAGATCTGGGCTTGCCTGTTCTGCACCGTCAGCTGAACAGTGATCTTCAGACCCTTCCAGTCGCTGGTGGCCTTGGCGATGTCATCACCAACCTTTTTGGGGGACTGTGGCACAAGAAAATGTTATTAATCTTGAAAATAATTATGTCCATTTACTTTATCGAAAAGCAAATACAATTACATCTCATCTTTTGTTTTAAGTTAAGATACTTTAGGGTTTTGCTACATGGTTGGTTTTGCTTTTTTTATTTATTCATATTGTTATACATCAAGTTAATCTCTCATGTGCTTGATTGAGGCTTAAATTACACTATTATCTTTTGTCAAAGGTCTATACACCTCCCTTTCTCTTCATTATGAAAAATACATAGCAAGGGAATATCAAAAATAGTGTAATTTGGGCCTGAGCATTTTCAAACAACATAAGGCTAAAAATTTCGTAAATGATGGGGATAGTTACCAAGAATAAATGTAATGTATTATTCCAACTTACAACAGTAATAGGATATGTGTAACTCACCAATCTCCAAGCAAAAATAATAGGAGTTTGGAATCCATATAGGGGTGGACACGTTTAGACATGTAAGCAGCCTTTTGGGCGACTGCTAAAATATCATAAATCATGAAATAATAGGATTGTATAAATTTTCCCACGCCAAAGCTTTTAAGACACCACATTAAAGTAAACTTAATGTTAGAAAGGGCTGCAAAGGGCCCACTTTAAAGCGGAAAGTCTTAAAAGCGGAGGCATGGGTGAACACAACACTTACGTCGTCCCTCGTAACATGGCATGGCAGTCATGCCTGGTCCGCGACTCCTTATTGGCCATTCGGAGTAGCCGCGACAGGGAACTGATCCTGAGTCGCGGGTTCCTTCCATCCGCCAACCGGAAGGACGCGCCTGGTAGGGAGGCACCCCCCAGGATCATTCAAATCATCTTTCAGAGGCAATAAGGTTTGCAAAATAAGAATTGTCATATTTCGAAAGAATAATCACGTAGATCCTAATTGCCTCTTTAAACGAAAACTCAGTGAAGAGTCTCGTTGGCAATAGCTCCTTCAAAATATCAAGGAACTATTGCAAAATATGTTTTAGACTGCCACGCCGAAGTTTAGAGGTTATGTGGAATGAGATGATGAGGTTAGGAAACATTAAATATGTTTTGTATACTCACCAGACCAAGGGGACCGATCTTAGGGGCCAAAGATGATGTAGCACCAACTTCTCCACCAACACATCTTAAGTTAACTGCAAAAAACACATCAAACTTGTAGCAAACACTTCACTGTGTAGATGTTAAGTTTTTGTAATGGATGGCTTCTTACCGATTTTAATTTCATTAGGATCGAACTTAGGCGGCATTTTGGTAGGATATTACAGCGATATCTTAAGAATTAAATTAAATTCCTAGCTGATTAAGCCGGATTTTAAAAGGCGAGCGCCACGGACGTTCCGGGAGTTCGCCGAAAAAGAACACTTTTCAGAATGACAGATGACAGCAGCAATTTGTTGCTAGCTTCAATAATGGATAAATCGTTTTTAGGGTTCCGTAGCCAAAATGGCAAAAACGGAACCCTTATAGATTCGTCATGTCCGTCTGTCCGTCTGTCACAGCCGATTTACTCGGAAACTATAAATGCTACAGTAACGAAATTTGGTGAGGATATGTGTTGTATGAACCGCTACAGGATTATGATACTAAATTGTAAAAAAAAACCATTGGAGTGGGGGCCCTCCATACATGTAACTGAGGGATAAAACATTTTTTTTAGTTGTATATAAGCGTGTGGGGTATTAATAGAAAGGTCTTTGAAAATGATATGAAGGTTTATAAATCTCATTGTTATTTAAGCAAATCGTTTTCGAGATATCAGCTCTCAAAGTCTGAAAAATGTGTCCCCCCCCCCCTCTATTTTTTAAACTACGCGATATAAAATTCTAAAAAAAATATATGTTGTGCACATTAATAAACCCTACCAACGATTTTTGGTTTGATTAAATTATCTCCTATAGTTTTTGATGTAGGTTGATTTAACTGTATTTTTTAAATAATAAATTGATAATGGAACGGAACCCTACGCGCGCGAGTCCGACTCGCACTTGGCCGGTTTTTTTACAAGTGGCAACAGTAGTGTAGTGTTTAACATTCGTCAAAAACCGGTAAACAAAAATAAATCCTGAAATCTGCTTGGAAAATGTATTGAATAATACATTTTTAGCCACGAATATATTCAACTCATTTGTATTACAGTAAAATGAATCAAGTCACTTAGAAATTTCTTAAAATTACATAATATTTTTTTATTTTGTATGGTGAATTCATGACCTTATGTCAAAATCATCGATGTTGTAGTTGTTTTGACTGGTAACCCCGCAGTCGAATTCGATTTCGATGACAAATTTCATCACAAATCTTTATTGACTGATGTATTTTGTGAAGTGATAGCATTTATTTAGCATAATTGCATTAGACTATCAGTAACTTGTAGTGCAGTAAACGGTAAAGGAAAATCATGGCAAATGACGAAGCTATTTTGAAACAATACTTGTCCAAGTACCAGCATCGTGATTACACATCTCGTGAGGTAATTAATTTGATACAAGCACATAGAAGTCTCACTTATCGTTTAGAGGCCTTTGTCTTCAACAATGGAACTAGGAAGGATTTACTCAACTTAGAAGGGACTGTTCCAGTTCACTACAAAGGTGCTTACTACAACATACCAGTATGTATTTGGCTAATGGACACTCATCCAACCAATGTACCTCTGTGCTTCGTAAAACCGACGCCAGACATGTCTATTAAGGTCTCTAAATACGTAGACAGCAACGGGAAGGTCTACCTACCGTTTTTGCACGAATGGAACCCACAGAAATCAACTTTATTGAACCTTGTTCAAGCCATGATTGCTGCTTTTGGAGAGTTACCGCCAGTGTACTCTAAGCCACGGAACGACTCAGCCAGGCCTCCATATCCGGTGAATTCCTTCATGCCACAGCCCTATCCAGGTGCTGGCTACCCTCAAGTGACACCACAGACAGGGTATCCACAACCAACACCTTATCCAACGACATCTAATGTGCCTTATCCTGGATATGGTGCCCCATACCCGGGTGCTGGTCCAGCAGCTACTAATGGAGTGCCATATCCCCCATTGCCAGGCAGCACCCCGTATCCTCCACAACAGACATCTTACCAAACAGGTCCTGAGAATAACAGTGGAACAATAACTGAAGAGCACATAAAAGCATCTCTACTGTCAGCTGTTGAAGACAAATTGAGGAGGAGGCTGAAGGAGCAGTCCCAGCAGTCACAAGCAGAGCTGGAGACGCTGAGGCGGACCCAACAGGAGCTACAGGAAGGGAAGTCAAGGCTTGAGGATATCTTAAGTAGACTGCAGAGGGAGCGCTCAGAACTTGATAAAAATGTGGTTATTTTACAAGAGAAAGAAAAAGAACTTCAAGCAGCTGTGGAAAGATTAGCAGAGCAAGAAGGAGTAGATGTTGATGAAGCGGTGGTGACTACCGCTCCTTTATACAACCAGCTGTTAAATGCTTTTGCCGAGGAAGCAACCTTAGAAGATGCTATGTACTACATGGGAGAAGCGTTACGCAAGGAGGTCATTGACTTGGATACATATTTGAAGCAGGTGCGAGCACTGGCCAGGCGTCAGTTCACTCTGAGAGCTCTAATGCACAAGTGTAGACAAAAGGCCCAACTGGCGTGTTAACCCATTCATGGCCACGCTCCAACGCACGAACACATCCCGCCGGGCCACCATACAACGCCATTTTTGCTAAAACACACGACTCAGCGTATGGGTCACGGGCCTGGCGCGTACGCTTAATAAACTGCCGCTTTGAAACCGGCCAGCGGGACAATGCTATGCAACATTTTAAGTAACCATTTTTTAAACCACAACTTGTATCACTATAAATGTTATCAGTTTTCACCTTTGTAGATCTTCCGATTTTTGAAAGTAATAAATGAATAGGACGCCGTCTACATAGTCGCCGCCATTCATTGTTTTTGACTTGCGTAAACAAATTCAGTGATTTTATAAACATATATCGTTATCGCGGGAGCAAATATAAATTTGTCAAAGAAGTAGTAAACAGAATGTCCATTTAGTAAAAAACGGAGTTTTCTGCCTACACATTATAAGATAAATTCATCATAGCTAGCACGAAGTTTATTCTGCATAAGGATAATTAATCTTCCTTTACACTGTTAGTAAATAAAATCCTGAAATCAACATAATCACCTCATAATAAGGTCTTATGAAAACTAACATTTCACTTCCTGCAAAATAGTTCTGATCCGCGAGTAACTATTTTGCTATTTACCTTCGAGATATTTTAAAAATCACTATTTCTATTTAGTTGTGGTTGGTTACAAAAAAATCATGGAAAAATTTCTGAAGTGACTGACTGGGTGCCTGGGCAATTTTTCAACGATTTCAAAAAAGGAGGACATTCCCAATTCAAACGTTTTTTGTGTATGTATGTTCATCGATATCTCCGAGAATCGTGAACCGATTTTGAAATTTTCCATACATTTTTCGATCCTTTCATTCCTTTACCGACATACCAAATGAATAAAAATATCTCGACACTTTTTTTCTTTTACTATGATCAAAAGAGACCGAGGTTATGAGTGGAAATCTTACAAAAAATATATTTATAGAAATCTTTAGGGAGAACTTTCAATAAAATAGCCCACTTAGATGCCAATCTTTTTAAGTAAGTACTAATCAAGTCCATTTATATTCAATAAAACTAATTATTCATTTTAAAGTCGTAGGTATAAACGGTTACTATACGAATGTCATTTCTGTTTTGACTGTTTTTCATAATCTTTTAGAACTGTCTAATCATATTTGCTCCCGCGATAACGATATATGATATATGTTTATAAAACAGTTGAGATG
This sequence comes from Thaumatotibia leucotreta, assembly GCA_025490895.1. NCBI lineage: Eukaryota > Metazoa > Arthropoda > Insecta > Lepidoptera > Tortricidae > Thaumatotibia > Thaumatotibia leucotreta. The sequence continues at coordinate 9,090 of JALPQI010025039.1, forward strand.
GCATGTTTTTGACACACAATGAAATTTTTTTCTTATCTCTGCTACTTGCACGGCCTCTATAATAATTGTTTCTAAGAATATAAACAAAGGTCGCGGCAATCCCTTATATCTTTGCACGTGCAGTGCTTACTTTTTGACGACTAAGTAGAAGGTACTTGCTTCACTATTACTTTGTCTTAAAAGTTTACACTGTAAAAGTTTTATTCCTCTTATCAGAAATATAAATCACATATTTATTGAAGTATGTATATGTAAAATAAAACTATGAAAACGGATAAACTCGCGTATATTAACCTCCTGCCACCCAGAGGCCTATTAAAAGGTCTCCTTAAACAAAAGAAATTCTATTCTATTTCCTACATTATTAATTCAAAATAAACTAATTTTAAATTTATTCCGATGTTTCGAACACCACCATCATCCGCAGACTACGAACCCTGTAAAGTGTTCGAAACGTCGGAATGAAGTTAAAATTAGTTAATATACGCGAGTTTATCCGTTTTCATAGTTTTATTTCATGTGTAATCCTCGCGGTAACCGAAGAAAATATTATGTATATGTACTTATGACCTGGTCACACCTGTTTGCCGATAAGCACTGCATGTGCAAAGATATAAAGGATTGCGGCGACCTTTGTTTAAATTCTTAGAAACAATTATTGTAGAGGCCGTGCAAGTAGCAGAGATAAGAAAAAATATCATTGTGTCAAAAACATGCCATCTCAACTGTTTTATAAACATATATCGTTATCGCGGGAGCAAATATGATTTGAAAAACAGTCAAAACAGAAATGACATTCGTATAGTAAACGTTTATAACTACGACTTTAAAATGAATAATTAATTTTATTTAATATAAATGGACTTGATTAGTACTTATTTGCTTATAATGTGTAGGCAGAAAACTCCGTTTTTTACTAAATGGATTCTGTTTACTACTTCTTTGACAAATTTATATTTGCTCCCGCGATAACGATGTATGTTTATAAAATCACTTTGTAGACGGCGTCCTATTCGTTTATTACTTTCAAAAATCGATTTTAAATTCCGGTAATACAAAGCCAACGTCTTAAAAATTGCAATCACTAAACACAGCACAGGAGGAGAGGTAAAGTCGCCAACGAATAAATCGTGACTAAAAATTATATTTCCCATATTACTTCAACATTTTTTAATAGGAGGGATGGGTTGAAATACGTCACGTCATTGACTTCTGAGAAAACTACTGCAACGTGCATATGCAAGATAACACCGCTGCTCGGTTGCATTTATTGTTTATTACTTAGGAGGGCGCTCGGACGGCCATTACCTTTGAAGTCTTGTTTAGCAAACAACATGTTTTTGTCACACTAATATATAATATAATTATCGTTCAGATAGTAGATGTCAAAGTTGATATACAACCTCGACAAAAAGCATGACACGTTTGGACGTTTCCGTGAAAATACGATGGGAAAGGATTTTGCACTACATATGTACTCGTACAACATACATATTGTAATATTTTCTAAAAACCACTGTTAGTAGTTACCTAATTATGTACCTATTCTATACACTACAATGACCACACCATTTTATGTTACGTAAGTGTATAAAACTACAGCGGAGAAACCTGGTTGCCATACCCTTAAAAGAAAATTAGATATAATCGTGCAAAGTTTGGCCAATACAAATATTGCTTGCCACCATCCATAAGGTCATCGGTTGAAAAATGTTACAATACCAAACAACTTCAACGTGAAACAAGCTTTAAGACCGGCCAATAAAGCTTATTTGAGTCTGTCACGTAAACACTCGTAGTTTTTACAGACAGCGCCAGGCCACGGTGACCCATACCCTGAGCCATACTCATAACTTTCTATAAAAATACATTTTTCATATTTTTGAAATGTGAATATGTCTGTGTGCTTACAAAACGTATGCATCTACAATTTCGTTATTTTTACTATATTATACTTACAGTAAATCAAACTTGAATATTCAAGACCCCATTTTCATTTAAAAAATCGTGCTCATCATTTTATGACTAAACGCAATTTGTGAAAGTGGTTGTTAGATTCAATCACACAAACATAATTGTGTCAATATAAGTTTAGTTTTTATTTTATTTAGAATGTACTGATGACTCGCATGCGAGTCACGGGCCATGCGGAAGCGTTGAGTCATGACCCATACGCTGAGTCCTTGGCCCTGAATGGGTTAATGAACTGGCTTTCAAAATGTTGTGAACTCTTTATCATAACCTTCAATACTCTGTTCAAAATGCATTCTCTAATATTGAAATTGGAATAAAATTATTTTCAAATGCATAGAAGACATTTTGATTGTATAAAGAGACTATTTACGATACATTTACGTTACAGTGCAAAAAATCACAAAAATAATTAGTTCATAATTTTAAACAGATTTTGTAAATGTATCCATTTAATGTTTTGCTATCACTTAGTCCTTATCTTGGTGGCATGAATATATTGTATTGAGGTGGCTTGTTCAGTGTTGAATTTATTAATGTGTTATTTTGTTAAAATAATTGTACATTTAGCTGGTAATTAATATAAACTTTATTTACTGATGTGATTATAATTAGAGTAAATTTTCTTTACATATGTCAGTCAGTGTAAATACATTAATGGACTACTGACAATAACCATTTGCTTTTCACCATTCAATTTATTCTTGCCATTTAGATAAGATTAAATTATATGTAGCCTATTATACCTAGCTTGTTTCTAGTAGTTAAAATATATAACCACTATGTTTTAATGTATAGACTTGAACCAATATATTATATGCACAGTTCTTGATGAAAGACATTTTTATTATGGTTTTTCAAGTATCAAGTTAAGTGAAACAGCTACTGCAGTTTCTTGTAAAATTCTTGATACATATTTTAATTGGTGTAGAGAATGATGAACAGCTTTCTGTTAGCCAAAGGAAAATTATGAACACTCCACTAATACATGATTTTGAGCTAACTTTCGACTAACACACGCCACGTACACGTCGGGCTTTTGTCGCGGGTACTCCATGATGAGGATCCTCTAAATGGATAGAAACATGTCGAGCAATTATCGACTTAAATTACGTGAGTTACCCGTTTGATAAATATTTAGTATTGTCTGATTGGTGCAGTGGTCATGAAACATAATTGGAACAGACAAATTTCTTACAATTTTATAAAGTATTGAGGTGTTGATTTCAGACATTTCAGACAGACAAAAGGATCTGCATGGTGTGATTTTGTATGGGTGGCGACTAGAGCACGCACTATGATAAATTAACGTGGTTAAAAGATTGCTTTAATGTATTTGATGATCATGGACCCTTTAGGGTGCTGCACCACTGACGCGGAGCGGAGCGGAGCTGTGGGAGCTCGGCCAATGAGACCGCATCTCAGTGTTTCGAATTCGAATTTAAAGAATGTAATTGGTCAATTTTGCACAGCTACGCGTCAGTGGAGCCTCACCCTTATATCGTGATTATTTCACATTTTTCAACTATGAACCTTATTTGTTTGTAACATAAGAGTTGATTAGACCAAGATTCTTAATTGCTTGATTGTTAGCATACTTCCACAATTCTATGTGGGTTAAAGGACTGCACAAATGAATTAACACACCATAATTAGAGTAGTTAATTTAAATCATGAACTAAAGTACACTCAAATGAGTAGGGATTGGCACAACGTAATCATAATTATGCGGTCTATTTGCAGTGTTTATCTTGATTTGACAGTAGATTAAAATGTTTATTTATACACAAGGTTGTTCAAATATTGTGGCTAATATTCTACCACTTTCACTGACTGATAGACTGATGTTTTTAAAAGCTTTGCTAAAATGTATATGGCTGTGCGCATTAGTCTCCTCTTGATATAAAATATAATATATCAAATGAAAAATTACAGAAAACCGCTTTATGAGAATATTATCTGGTCAACCAATATTATCATTTTAAGTCACCATCAATACATTAGACGGAACAACCTCGATATTACCTATATTTTAACAAGTAACGGCACTTAATCGCATATACTTACATTTATAAATTATTCTGACGTTTCGGTTAAATTTATCTGCTGCCACGGTTATGACGTCACGCCCGAAACGTCAGTATAGTTAATGCGATTAACACCGTTACTTTTTAAAATATATGTGAAAATCTTGAAATTACCTTGATGTTGCAGTTACTGATAGTTCCAAGTTACATTACCTGATCTACTTGTGCATGAATCTCTATTGGCACTAAATATTGAGTGCCATTTGACAGCGAATGAAAACAATGTTGTGATTACATGAAGATTGTCATAAGATAAGTATAGTTATAATAATGGATATCGAAGTTTCAATTCAACCAGGGGGTTAGCCAAGATGGAAATCAAATCATACATCGAAAGGCCAGATGAAACTGAAGATGTAAGGAAATAATCACTATTTGTCTTTCTATCGATTCTTAAGTACATTTGGTTGCTTATCATGAATAACGCTGTATTCCAAAATAATACGTGCCTGCAATTGGAATTCTAGTGCTCCATTATTAGAATTAAAATTACGACAAGGTAGTGTCATGAGATGCAGCGTTGTTCATGATAAGTGTCGAATTTATTTTGTCGACTACCGTAGATTTTCGTATCTTCGCCTAGCGTGAAAACTTCAAGTTCCCGCCTTATTAGAATAAGAATAAGAATGGTTTATTTGGTGGTCATACAATACAGAACAATAAATACAAGTATCAAACAGTAAGAATTTGAACACCAAAAAGGATGCCACTCAGCATGTGTCGTGTCAGATGACACGACGCTGGTTTTCAGGGCAACCGAGCTGAAAAGTGAAAAATAAAAATAACTAGAAAAATAGGTAAAACAGTAACAAGAGTCGGTAAATGTGTACAATGTAGAAGATAAACATAATGTAGAACTTAACATAATTGTCTTAAAAACATAGTGGCAAAGTGTACAATAAATTTGGTAAACACAACTTTAAAATCTAATTTATTAACAAATCTAACAATATAAATGCAACAATATAATGTGGTCAGAATAGTGAGATCATGTGTGTAATATTAAAAAAAAAACGATAATCTTAAAATTACAAAAGTTGTCCAGTTAAATGCTTCTTAAGGTTATTTTTGAAAGATGCAATGGATTATTAAGGTAAACTCTCACGTAGCAAAGTACATGTTTTTCATACTTGCTATTTAGTAATTTTCTGTGCACCGTACCCAAAAATAATGCGGAAACTACAACTTTTTACACTAGGCGAAGATAGGTATACCAGGCGAAGACACGGGATTTTACGGTACTAAATCGCAATTGGTATTTTCATTTATCGAGTACTCATCTTGGCTAGGCTCCTGCGTGTTGTTAATATTTCCGTTTATCATTGGAAATAGCCCATATTTTTGTTCTAGTTGAGTAGAATAAAGGCCGGGCCAGACCAAATGCACGTGCACGTGCGTGTTGTGGCGTATGTAAAGTCATAGTAGATGGCATACTGTTTGGCTGGAAACGCGCGCGTGTACGTGTTGCACACGCTTTCGGTGTGGCGTGGCCTTAAGACCGTTGCCAAGTGCGCTATATACGCAGTGTAGCATAATTTTGCATAAAACCAGCGTGACTGAGGCGACCGTAACCATGGCAATAACAGACAGAAAAAAGTTGATTCACCCCAAAAAAATCCGTTTTTATAAATTTTAATGATACTTGTGAATAACCTCGTCCTGCCCGTGATGAGCTATTGAAATTTAAACCTAATGTGTTTGAAAATATAGTCGCTTTTCTTTTGTTCTACAAAATCGTATATGTCCTTTATAAATCACATTGGGCAGGACGAGGTTAGGTCATTATGCTCTTTATTGTACCATTACTATAGACGAGTTGTTCATAACGAACTGGACATTTGGCCTTCAGCTGTAACGTACAGTCAAGTGCAAAAATAAGTATCGAAAGAATCCGCTCATAAATATGTTACGACGTTCTTATTACTCAGAATTAGAGTGCACTGGGACATATTTTTGAACATTTTTGTGTACACCTTATTATGTCTTTGACTGTACATTAATTGGTATATTATTTGATGCGCCTTGGTAGGCCATATAAAATGAGTTCTAATTTAGATGAATTATACAGATCTTGGAATTGCCTTCGTAGTCGTGTTATTAAAAGTAACGCTCTTAAAGTGGGTCTTATGTATTTGCAATTAGGTTCACTATTAGTCAAATAATGACAGTAGAAGAGATGAGAAAACACAATAGATAACCATTACATATGCAATTCCAAAATCTTGGTAATTTATCTTATCTACTTAACTTATAGGTACTGCATGTTATTCGTTGCTTTGCAAAGCAAATATATTTTTGATTTATTTTCTAGTTTATGAGAATTTAATTGTTTATTTGTACATATTATATTATACATATTAACTAGCCATTGTAAGGTCTCAGATGTTACTGTTAATGATTTTTGTATGTCGACTAGAGTAAGTTTTGCATTGCCTAGGTTCGGCCGGTGGGCTGCATTGTCACAATAAATATTCAAATTATATTCAAATGATGTTTTATTTAAAAACAAAAGCTATGGTCCAATTATGTGACTAATTATTCAATCAAAAGTCAATACTTAAAATTTCATGATGTTAAAGCAAAGCAGAAAAGATAATAGCTTTAACAGCGTTAGCACACCTCCGCCGCGGAACTCAAGTAGCGAAACCGCTGACATTTCGCTACAGTTTGTCCGTTGTGAGACGAGCGGAACAATAGCGAAACTGCCTGTTTTAGCGCGTTGAACTGACGATGCATATATCTCTCTCTCGCGGAACATCGGCGATCTGCTCCGACGTCGCGCATACCTCCGCGACTTTTCCGCCACTTTTTGAAGTTTCGCGTTTGTTTCGCAAGCGAGTTGTGGCTGTCGACAGATTTCTCATGGCGGAACAGTGAAAAATTGTAGAATTAGATATTGAATTCACCGAAAAACTAATACAAGAGGTCAGAAACCGACCTTTAAATGCCGATTTCTAAGAATGAACTTTTGATCAATCTTTAAATGTCAAAAGTTAATTCTTCAAAATCGGCTACTATATAATATACTAACTTAGTTATAAGGACTATAAAAACCCTAAAATTCGTAATTTGCTTTGTAATGTCCGGCTTTAACGGGTTATATACCTAGTTCTTCAAAACTTTGTGCCCTCATTCTGAAATATATTATGTATAAAAATGATCTTCATGTGACTCAAATTCTTCACATAATTGGTTTTCGCCAACTATTTCATCTTCTTATTATAATCTCGTGCACCCAGATTCTACGTCTTTTAATGTTAATGCCATTTCTTCTTCTTCGGATTCTGAAAGCGACGACATTCGGTTTCTATGCAGGAATAATACTAACGATCGCATAGGAATGTTTACGATTCCGCGGGATGTGTAGTAACGTTACGCCGCGAAACTTGTGTAGCGGTTTCGCGTTCTCGTTTTCGCAGCGGAGGTGTGCTAAAGCCCTAAGAGTCGTATGAAATGTTAGTCAAAAATTACATTTTCTGTCCAAGCTTTTGAGTTTTGACGCTGTTATTCATCTACTAATTAGCACACGAGTCTAACCCAAACGTGATTAGTGATTACAACGGGGTTATACCCACCCGGGTCGCGTTTTATAAAGTTACAAATTACAATTTCGCTGTTTGCCTCTCTAACGCACGCACATATTGGCTAGAAAGAGGCAAACAGCAAAATTGTAACTTTATAAAACGCGTCCCTGCTATTTGGTCATGCATTTGTCAAAGCAATGTTGCCAGATTTGTAGAGGAAGTCCCCATATTTATGGTAATTCCCATCTGTAGCGACCTATCTGACACGTGGTAACAACTGGGATTTTTTCCCAACTGTTACCAGTGGGAATGTGGAATTAAAATTCATGCGATTTATTTTTCCCAGTCCACCGAATACTTTAGTGGTAACAATGTTCTAATATATCTAATATATCTATATCAAGTCATAAGCGGAAAGGTTAACACTTTAATGGGTATGGGCAACATATTTGCCGTCATATAAAGGTGCGTTTAAACCAAAAGAGCTTTCGCTGTTCTAGCGCCCGTTCTACGAAATCAACCAATCACGTTTTGTGTACCGATCGAATTTCGTAGAGTGGGAGGTTAGAACAGCGAATGCTCTTTTAGTTTAACCGCACCTTAAAAAACAAAACCGAATCAATTAAGAAACATGTAAGGTTCGGAATTGAATGCTTTAACGGAGCTGTCAAATGGTCAAAGGGTTAAAAACGGTGTCGCGAAATAAAACCAAATCATCATTTAAATAATTTAATAATAATAAAAAATATTGAAATGCTTCGCATAAAAATAATCAAATGCATAAAGTTCGTCATTCTTTCGGCTACTTTTTTTCTTTTTTTTCTTTCTTCTTTGCGGCCGCCGCGGCTTCCAGGTCGATGGGCGCCGGCTTCACGAACGGGATGAGCTCCTGGTACTGCTCCGGCATCCAGGGCTTTAGGGCTTCGGGGACCTGTTAATAGGTTACACAAATTAGTTTATAGATGGTCTAATGCCGGCATCCCCGCTATCTTGGAGCCCACAGGTTTGAACAGGGACGATGGCAAGCGGCCTGATGGCATGACCCTCGTTCCCTGGAAGTTGGGCCGGTCGTTGGTCTGAGACGCTACGTGCGTTGACACTCTTGCACCGTCCCACCTTCCAGGGACGTCGGTCAGAGCTGGTGCGGCTGCAGATGCTGCCGAGTGCCTTAAAAGGCGCAAATATGCAGCCATTGATTCTGGCTGCATGTTCAAGGCATTTGGGGTAGAGACCCTAGGACCTTGGGGACCCGGAGCTCATTAAATTTTTAGGGACCTGGCCAAGCGCCTCGTGGATGTTACGGGTGACCAGAGGGCTGGCTCCTATCTTGCCCAGCGAATAGGCATTGCCATTCAGCGGGGCAATGCCACCAGCCTTCGGGGCACCCTACCACGTGGCGCCGAGCTAGCTCCCATTTTTTATTTGTAAATAAGTGTATATTTAATTTTTAGTTTTTTATTTTTAGTTATTTAATTTAGTTAATCTTATTATTACATTTTTTTGTTACTATTATCTAACTTTAGTCACAAAGTACCCAAATATAGAGGGTCTGTTTCATAGAAGGCTCAAATAGTTCGGAATATGTTACAATAGATGTCACTAGGAGCACGATTGACTAGTAATAGATTTAGTTTTATTTGAAATCCAGATATTTACTACCTGTTAGTGCACAGTTTTAATTAATTTAGCATCATACATCGAAAATAGTCAAAACCACCCTTTCTAGAAGAGTAAATTAGTAAATAAAAAAATTAACTATTTTTGGAATAAATTGATTTCAGCGCCATCTATTATTGCACGTACATATTTTTATGCGTTTTTCTCGATACGCGTCAAACAGTACACTGCTCGAGTCTTGACAGAAATAATCTATAGATGTCGCTAAACAAAATCTTGCATATATTGATTTTATATGTTTAAGGAGGTCTAAAAAACCAAAAAACTAATAAATACAATAAAAAAAAAAGTAAAAAGTCCCTACATCACTAATAATAACAAAAAAAATACATACATTACAAGTCATATGCTAGGATTTGAACCCGTAACATAACAACTGATAACAATAAATAGCTGATTAGGGTATATCCGAATTATATAACAAATAAATTGCGGCGCGGCGTTGCCGTCGTCAGCATTCTCTTTGCTTTACCGTAATCTGACGAGCTGGCAACAAACGAAACGAGAGGCATAGAAAATTGAAGGTAATCTGAGCATTGCATTCTGTTTCTATTCTACGCTTCAATATCAAATTCACATAGCGAAATAATAATTAAACTCTTACTAATGGCACTCTATCTATATCATTGGCAATAAATAGCTCTCTACTCTGTCCAACATCCAACAAACTCTGTAAGAAAAAAAAGGCTAATACTAATTTTCTCTTATTGTGTCTACATTTTTTGAATTTGCCATTGTGTCCATTCTAAGATCCAAGATGGCGGGAACTTTTTTTGCAATTTTCATCATTATACTCATTTCCGACTAATTCGCATACGTGGAATACGATTTCCGGGTCCATTCTAAAATCCAAGATGGCGGGAACTTTTTTTTTTGCAATTTTCATCATTATACTCGTTTCCGATTAATTCGCATACGTGGAATACGATTTCCGGGTCCATTCTAAAATCCAAGATGGCAGGAACTTTTTTTTTCCAATTTTGATCATTATACTCGTTTCCGACTAATTCGCATACGTGGAATACGATTTCCGAGTCCATTCTAAAATCCAAGATGGCGGGAACTTTTTTTGCAATTTTCATCATTATACTCGTTTCTGACTAATTTGCATACGTGGAATATCATTTTTGGGTCCATTCTAAGATCCAAGATGGCGGGAACTTTTTTTTTTAAATTTTCATCATTTTACTCGTTTATGACTAATTCACATACGTGGAATATCATTTTTGGGTCCAATCTAAGATCCAAGATGGCGGGAACTTTTTTGCAATTTTCATCATTGTACTCGTTTCTGACAAATCGCATACGTGCAATACGATTTCCGGGTCCATTCTAAGATTCAAGATGGCGGGAACTTTTTATATCGCAATTTTCATCATTATACTCGTTTCCGACTAATTCGCATACGTGGAATACGATTTCCGGGTCCATTCTAAAATCCAAGATGGCGGGAACTTTTTTTTGCAAATTTCATCATTGTACTCGTTTCTGACTAATTCGCATACGTGTAATACGTTTTCCAGGTCCATTCTAAGATCCAAGATAGCGGGAACTTTTTTTTGCAATTTTCATCATTGTACTCGTTTCTGACTAATTCGCATACGTGGAATATCATTTTTGGGTCCATTCCAAAATCCAAGATGGCGGGAACTTTTTTTTTGCAATTTTCATCATTGTACTGGTTTCTGACTAATTCACATACGTGTAATACGATTTCCGGGTCCATTCTAAGATCCAAAATGGCGGCTACTTTTTTTGTAATTTTCATTATTATACTCGTTTCTGACTAATTCGCATACGTGTAATACGATTTCCGGGTCCATTCTAAGATCCAAGATGGCGGGAACTTTTTTTTGCAATTTTCATCATTATACTCGTTTCTGACTAATTTGCATACGTGGAATACGATATCCGGGTCCATTCTAAGATTCAAGATGGCGGGAACTTTTTTTTTTTGCAATTTTCATCATTATACTCGTTTCCGACTAATTCGCATACGTGGAATACGATTTCCGGGTCCATTCTAAGATCCAAGATGGCGGGAACTTTTTTGCAATTTTCATCATTGTACTCGTTTCTGACTAATTCGCATACGTGCAAT